>ML267186.1:60978-89896 GCA_005239495.1 Nicotiana undulata
GGGGGGGGGTCTTTTAACATTTTTCTTTTTTCTTTTCAAAAGTTTTTTTATATTTTATTTAAGTAAAATTCACATGTCCGCATCTTATTTGTCACATTGGTACGTGAAATACACGCATCTCTTGTGGTTAGCTGCTTATCAAATTTGTGTCTAAATGATACATTCGAAGTGTGGTTGGAGTGTTCAAATGGAACGGACTTAAGATGGAGTGTCAAAGTGAAAAGTGAGGACAACTTGAAGGGGCTGCCGATGTATTTGGCCTTCTTTTTTTATCAAGAATAAGTTTGAAATAACTTTATTCAGAATAAATTTTGCTCTCTTAAAATTAAATTGGACAATTTTGCTCTATTAAAATCAAATTGGACGATTTGATTTAGATTTAATTTTATATTATCAAATCTAACAATGTATATCACGATATGCAACATAATATACACACAAACATACATGGTGATATACATAGATGTACACCACCTCAAACACACATATTTTCTTTTTCACGATTAAAAAAAGAAGAAAGAAGAAGAAAATTGAAATATGCCTCCTGAGATAGAAAGAGAAGGAGTGAGAATGTCTCGGGCATGGGTACTTTCAACTAAGGTTTCAAAACTAAAAAAATAAAGAACTCGACCTCGATCTATTTAGCACCCATTTCAGCGCACCATCGCTTGGGTTTTATTTTGGAGATTTTGGAAAATGGTGTTTAAGGGACGTTGATTAGCAGATAATAGGTTTATTTAGGTGAAAAAATCAATAAAGTTTAGAAAGGTTCTTAAAATGAAACTGATTAACATAAAAATTGAAGATGAAATATGGGAAAGAGGAAAGATTGAAGAAGAAATATGGGAAGAAAGAGGGAAACTGAGAAATAGAGCGAAGAAGAAGAAGAAACGCCGGGAGAGAGAAGAAGAAACTTTACCGGATTGAAGGAAAAATATTGGGTGAGAGAACAAATAAGGAACTAGAGTTTTTCATTACATAGGTATAAATTGCCCATTATTTGGGACTGCCTTTGCCAAATCTAATTTAATGCATTATCCATTGTCTTTATACATTGTCATATCATGTCTTTTTCCCTTATAAATTTCAACTTCAAATGAGCTCGAAAAATCCTAACTTTACCCTACCCAAATAGCAGGATGGGTTAGCCTGGCCCAACAGACCTAGCGTATTTTTACGACATCTTAAGAAATATACCAAAAAAGATACAATTTAGTAACAACTATCATGTTACAAAAAATAGCCCAAAATATTTACCCATGATATACAATATTAAAAAAGTATAGGCGAAAAAAGATTTTTTTCCAATGGGTATTACTGCGATTCATTGAAAATACATAGATGGGGATATACAAAATTTGACAAAGTTTGAAGGTAATTAGACTAGTTTGGAGTCAAAATTCATTATCAATGATAAACAATATTAAAAGAATTAGGCAAAAAAAAGATTATTTTCAATGGGTATGGTTGAAATTCGTAACAAAAATTGAGAAAGATCGGAGGTGATTTGGATTGGTTTGGTATCAAAATCATAGCTAAAATCGAGTTTAAATGATTCTTTCCCGACACATGTATCAAACATGTATCATGCATGTATCTCACACACAGGTACACATGGATATACATGTGATATACATATGATACAAAAATGATACATATGTGATACTCAAATGATACACAACAATGTGATAAACGTATGATCTTCTTCCATATTCATGTTGTGTATTTCGAATTTAACTCAAATTTCAATTCAAACCACTTAAAATCTCCACCAAATCGTCTCAAAATTGAGATTCACATTCCTTAATATATACCCAATCTATTTCAACAAATACCCACTCAAAATAAATTCCAATTTCGAAAATCCAAATTTTTTAATTTAAGCTTGAGCAAGCTTCAATAATTATCCATGGCGTTTTGAGTGTAATCCTTCGAACCAATCCAATAAACTGATGTTTAACAGTGGTTTCTAAATCGAGTTAAGAAGCTCGAATTTGAATTTCAACTTACAGAAATTGGAATATTGCAATGTTAATGAAGTCCCAAAATTTTGAATTATCTTTGTGTTTTAGCAAACTAAATTTGTTACAAAATGACATTTGAGCTATTTTTGATAGATATTTTATTTTGAATTAGTTTTGGTTTAAATTGTTAATGGATCTTTGGGTAGTTTTCCCCTATAGTTACTCCTATTTGTTCAAAATTTATGTAACAAGGGCAAAAGATAAACGGGGCATTTGTATCTATACTCGCTTTTTGGGTACGTTTTAATTTATACTCGCTTTGCAAAAAAAATTGCAAGCGTACCCACTTTTCGCGTAACTTCAGGCATACAAGCTTGAAGTAGTAAAATTTTTTGCCTGAAGTGTAGAAAAACTTCAAATATTTTTGCATGAAGTTTGGCCTGACTTGCAAAGGCAATCACGCAAACTTCAGTTCATGGTGTAAATGACAAACTTCAGTTGAATAAAACAACAACATGTGTTGGCTGAAGTTTTTGTTTGTAATTGCTTAACTTAAGCATTCTAGTAGCTAAAGTTTTGTTCCGTATTTGCTTAACTTCAGCATGTTTTAGCTGAAGCTTTGTTCTGTACTTGCTGAACTTCAGCATGTTTTAGCTGAAGTTTTGTCTATATTTGCTGAACTTCAGCATGTTTTAGCTGAAGCTTTATTATATTTGTGGTGAACTTCAGGGCTGAAGTTTGTTTTGTATTTGCTGAACTTCAGTATTCTATGAGCTGAAGTTTTTATTTATATTTGTTGAACTTCAGGATTCTTAGTGCTGAAGTTCTAAAATAATAATGACAAGTTGTCATTAAGATCCAGTTGCTAACTACTCTATTTATTGCATATTTTAGCCTTAGAATAATAGAATTATCAGAAAATTTGAAAAGCAATACTCCTATAAAACAAGACCATTAGTAAAAGTAACATCTTCGCCTAATGCACAAAGAATCTAGTCATGCTTTCATGTTTCAGTAGCAATTAAAATTAGAATTTTTGAATTGGACGGTCCAGAAGCTAATTCCTAGCTGTAAAGAGCTAAAATAATAAATATAAGTTATTCTTCCTATTTCAAGCATTCAGAAAATGAAAGAGTAAGAAAAAAAAGGCTAAAGTTATTTAAATAGTAGGTATAAGTTAAAATTTTAAAAAAATAATAAGTATATGATAAATAGGGCGATCAAGTAGAGTGACCCATGCAACTTTTACAAGATAAACCAATCACCAATTTTTTATAGAACTGGACTACTGGAATCTGTCTTTAGAGTTTAGACCATAAAATTGGAAGACGTAAAATTGAATGATTTGCTTAAGACTTCATCATTAAAGACGAAAACCAACATACTTGCAAACTTGTGGACCATTTGAGTGAAAACCTCCTCCTTCAACAATTTAGGGTTCTTCTCTATTCTAATCATCCAAAATCAAAATTGAGATACAGAGAATTTTCAGCAATTGTGATTCTGATTCATGGATGTGTATTCATGGTTCCGACGAAGTCTCTCTAGAACTACTGCTACTACGACCACCGCTGTTACTGCTCAACCTAACGTTAAGGAGGAGGAACTACTCTACGGCGTCACTGACCAATTACTCGATTTTATCAAATCCTTCTCCATTGATACCTTTCGCAACTTCTCTCTTCCAGGTTCCTTTTCTTTTATTTTTTGTTTTCTTTTTAGTGAAATTAAACGATTTGATACGGTCAGACTCTAAGTAGTTTAGAATTGATAAATATTTATTGACATTTTCCTTATGTGGAGATTTACATATTTAGCTTACATGCCGGTGTATGTTATGCCTGAAATTGTAAAAGGTTTTGGTTGTTAGATGAGGAGGATGGTAACAACAACGGCGGTGGAGATAATGTACGGAAAGATCTATCTGATTGGCAACAACGTCATGCTTTGCTTGTTCTTTCCAAAATCAAGGTTTTTTCTTTTCTTCAACTCTTTTACTTTCTCTTCCCTTCAGGAAGTATATTTTGATTGTTGTGATCCAGTTGCTTGTGATTGGATAGTAGATTAGATGTATAGAAGATCAAAAAGGAAGCAGAGTACAGGTTCCAACAGGAAATAAGTCACAGATAACTCATACATGAAATGCATCTAATCTCATGAGTTAAAGTCAAGGTTTTTCCTTTGCTACGCCTCCTATGGTTGTAAAACTACGGGTCGTATTACTTATCTTTATGTTTCATTCTCTGAGCTTGTTGAATTGACTCTCTTGGTTTAACTAAGTTTTGGACTTCATGATTTCTGGTTGATTTCAAGAGGCACTTATGTCTGACTATGTAAATATGCAATTCAATGTATATACACACATATACCTGCTAGTGCATTATTCTAGGTTCTAAGTGGTTTGGAGAACTAGAACCAAGAATTAAGTTGATGCGGACAAACTCCTTCTACGATCAAGAGTAGAGGTAATAAACATAGTTAGTGAAAGGCTTCTAAGGCCCCACTTCGTCCTTCCTAGCAGGAAACAATTGAGCTTTTGGTTTGGCGTAAAAACCCGGTGCAGGTAAGTTTTTACCCTAACTAAATGTATTCGATATACCAAAGTACTCCTAGTATCTAATAGGGCTCCCAATATGTCATGCCAACACCTATAAGTACATCATTAAGAGTAAATTGAGAATGTTAAAAAGAAACATAAAAATGTGTCGATCTTTTCAGAACCGACCAAAAAGGAAGGATCGGCATGTGAAAGGGAAATAAAAGAGTATTCATTTATGAAAATGGTTTAGTTTTTATGCTTAGCATGAGACAATACAAAGAGCCTTGACTTGGTATCAGTTTATTTTGCTTGCTACAATGACTAGACTGAACATCTCATGCCAGATTCTTATACTTGCATAATGTCTGTTTTCTTTGGGATCCAGAAATTTACTAGGTAGTGGATGAAGATTACAAATAATTTTAGTAGGGGAAAAGCCCCAATTTTCCAAGCAAAAAAGTTAGGTGTATGAGTTGTTCTCTCTTTATATGGTTTTGGACAATATTAATCAGTTGAGCTAGCTTTTGAGGTTACATTAGGCCTGATGTCCATTTCTTAACATGGTATTGGAGCAGACCCCTACTAGGTATTAGGCCAGCTATGTTACATCATTACACTCTTCAAATGTCCACTCCTGAGCGTGCCAAGGGGTATTAGACTCTTACTTTGGTTAAGTGTATAGGTTTAGTCTCTTTATGTGGTTTTAGGCATTCCTCACCACTTGAGTTAAATTTTGGGTTTGAGTTAAGCCCAATGTCCAGTTCTTAACACCGAGCATGTATTTTGGCCGGATCAGAGCTTCTTTATTAGGTCGGTTGATGTAGTAGGGATTTTCAGTCATCCACTTGAAGATCCTAACACCAATCTACTACGCTAGCAGCATTTCACAACTTGATAAACTAGTGACATGTGAAGTTGACAACTCTGTGTTCACATTAAGAACCAATGTATGAAGAAAAAGAAGATTAGTGATTTTTTTGTCTTTTTGTTGTGTAGTATAGGTGATCCTGCAGTCCTTCCCCTAAGAGTATCTTGTGTGGAGTCTGATTATTATATACCTGTTTATATTGGTTGATGGCTATATCTGAGAGACGTGTTTGTTTCATCAGTTCGCATCCATTCTTTTCCTACTTCCTGTTGCACACCTGTACTTTAATTCTTCTCTGTGTAGATTAGTTTTCTACTGTGAGCATACTTTTGGTTCATGCATTTTCAGAAGATAAAAAGATATTATCTCTGTGGATTTGACTATATTTGGTTTAGAGACCTGCACCAGCTTTATCAGTTGGCATTTAGTTGTGGCAGCTTCTCTGTTAATTTGGTTTCTTAAATTTATTTCTTCATTGCTTCTTTCAGGAACTCTCACAACTGAGGTTCAAATTATGTCCACGTTATTTGAAGGAGCACCAGTTTTGGATGATATATTTTGCACTTGTTAAGGGTTATATTGCCAAGTAAGTTCCGGGTACTAACTTTGCGAATGCTGTTGTGCTTGTGCTCCTTACCCAAAGAAGATAAAGCTCAATTAATGTTGATGATCAGATATGAGCTACATGCTATACAATTAGATACGCTCAAACAGATAAGAACAGAAAATGAAAATGCACCAGATGTTTATGCATGCGAAGTTGAGATGTCTGAAGCGAAGCAACCAACAGATGTATCATCTACAACTTCTGAGGAGCACAATTAGTATCTCCCTTGGATATATCATTAATTATCAGGTATGCATTCGTTTCTTTTATTTGTAATAAGCAAGCAAGTTCCTGCACAAATTTTTATGCAGCAGAAACCTTCATGTTTTTTTCAATTCCACCTTAGAACCATTTTGGTCCAAGAAAAGGCAATGTAAAGAAACTAAAACAGAATATCTGAACATTCTGATTTATGATAATAAAAAAACTGGAAGTCAAGCAAAATTATAGATGAAAATGGAAAATAAAATTGATTGTTGAAATTTGAAATGCATAAACATCAAGGAAAAGGAGAAAAATATTTCAAATATTGACGTGTCACTTGATCACTTTTGCTTTACCTGTGTTACTGGAATTGTTTATCTTGTATTAATCTGCTACTAAATCAAGCTGTTTGTTATTAAATGCATTGAGCAAGTTCATGCAGGATTTTGATTAAAAAGCACCAATGCCATTCATTTGTCTTAACTTCACCATAAAACCTATTTAATGCAACTGAGCAAATGCCCACATAAGAGCAGTTCTTAAGTGTGCACGTGTCTCTGGCACGCGTATGCAATGTGGGAAATATAGTTGAAGGATGGCGAATGAAATAGAAATTTTTGTAATTTTCAATAGCAAATATTCGAAAATGGAAAGCAAGTTTGTTCGTTTCCCTAGCATGAGTATCTAAGGCAATGTAGGAAATATAGTTGGAAATGGAAAGTGAAACAGAATATCAAGATTATCAAGGGAAAAAAAAGGACTGCTTAGCGCACTAAGCTCCTGCTATGTGCGGGGTCCCTGAACCACATTGGGTCTTATGTTGGCAGCCTTGCCTTGCATTTTGCAAGAGGTTGTTTTCACGGCTTGAACTCGTGACCTCCTAGTCACACCTCGGCAACTTTTACTGTTGCGCCAAAGCTCCCCTTAAAAAATGGGAAGAATTCAAAAAGGGGAAGTAAGTGAGCTCGTGTCCCTGGCATGGGTATTTAAGGCAAAGTAGGGTATATAGTGGGAAATGGAAACAAAACCTCTGAAATATGTGATTGAAATATTCAAAAATGGAAGCTGCTAGTAAAATTTAGATATGATAATGAAAAAAAAGACTCATTGTCGTTATTTAAAAATATATGGACACCATGAAGATGAGAAGATATTTGTACAATGTGATTTCTTACTTAACTGTTTTTACTATGTCGGTGATTCTGACTGCAATTGCCTGATTCCGTTTGGTTTTGGATTGTCAAGATATTCTTCTCCGATCAGGTTAGATGATATTTCTTCATACATGCTACACAGATGTCAGTTGGACTAGGGGAAGTGTTTCACACTATCACAGTGACCTTTTAATTATAGTGGACATGTGAAAGGTGGCTGAAGCAGTGTCATGTGTATCTATTATACTATGACATCTCAATTCACAAATTGTCGTGTAAAAGAGTGTGAGATAGAAGAAACCACTGGGCCGATATGTCACGAGGAGGGCAGAATCCGATGTTCGTTAAGATTGGTAGAAAGGATGTGAAAGTTTTCCATGGACGGGGTTGGTTTGTTGTTTATGAGCCCTTTTTGCTTAACTGATTGAACGTAAGGGATAAGCACAAGTTCTACAGTTGATTTTGTAAATAAGTTGTTAGGTGTTGGGATAGAAAGTGCTAAAATTGATAAAAGAGTTATTGATGTGTTTGTAAAAATGTTGATAGCACTTTTACATTAAGATGACTGAACTGCCCTTAAAGTTGTCAAAACTATAAATTTAAAAGTATATTTACATGGAGAAAGGCAAGCGACATACATGGAATGGAGAGCGAGTTAGATGTTTTGTTCTGGAAGGGCATTTTGGGAATTACAAAATTATTAGGAATAAAATAATAGTAAAACTTTTGGTTTCTCAGAAAAATAATAAAACCTTTGATCAAAAGTGCTTATAAACTGAAAAGTATAAGCTGGGTGTAACCAACGTATGACTTTTTCTTGATTTTGTCTTATAATCACTTGGTCATAACTTAAAAGCACCTTTGGTATTCACCAAATGCATAAATAAGCAGAAAGTACTTATGAGCTAGTTTGACTCGCTTATAAGCGTACCCAAACACTCCGGACATACATGGGTTTTGCTGTTACCGACAGTTCCTCTTTTGTCACTGTAGTTGGTATTTATAAAGGACACAATAAATGCCCAATGTTGAGGTAGACGCATATTCATTGAAAACCTATAATAGATAATTATGTTATGTTATCCATCAAAATTAGATGGATAACTATTAGTTCTCGATCTTTTTGTTGTTCGAAATAGTATCAGTAAGATGGTTGTAATACCTTAACAAGAAAAAAATCAATGGTTCTCTATATATCCTCCTGATATACCGCTGGCATGTGCTCGTAATGATATGTATATTAGGGTCTTGCGCACAGAAGATCTAAGTTCCGAATTATCTATGCACTAGTTCGGAGTTAATCATTTCGTAACTCTGGTGGCGAGTAAGGGAAACAGTCACTTTATTAAACCTGATCATGCTGCTATCAGCATGAGATATGTGGGGAAAGCCAGCTTGTTTTACCTGAATATGTGTGAGAGAGAGAGACAGTTGAGGGAAATTGAGGGTAGTACAAGAAGATGCATGTCATTTTGCTAAAGTAAGTATTTAATCAAATGGTAAAACATGAATCTCCTCCTTGACTCTATTCCTGATAACATGGCAAGAAGACATTGTACTCTACAACAACAACAACCCAGTGAAATCCCACAAGTGGGTCTAGGGAGGGTAGTGTGTACGCAAACCTTACCCCTGCTCCGGAGGAATAGAGACGCTGTTTCCGATAGACCATCGGCACAATAAGATGAAAACGAGACAATATAGCAATAATAACAAAGGAATCCAGAAAGATAACACCACCAACGTAATAACCAAGAGAGTAAAGTAGTAAGACTAAGCAGTAACAAAAACACAGTACTACAGACGCGATGGAATAACATGGACTCAACAAGAGCCACTAACATCCTAAGACAAAACGCTTCCAGACTAGCTTCCTACAACCTAACCTACAACCCTAATGGTCGACCTCCACAACTTTCTATCAAGGGCCATGTCCTCGGAAATCTGCAGCCGCATCATGTCCTGCTTGATCACCTCTCCCCAATATTTCGCCATCCTCTACCTCTCCTTATACCCGTCAAGGCTAGCCGTTCACACCTCCTAACCGGGGCATTCGGGCTTCTCCTCTGCACGTGCCCGAACCATCTAAGCCTAGTTCCCGCATCTTGTTTTCCATGGGAGCCACGCCCACCTTCGCCCGCATATCTTCATTTCTAATCTTATCCGACCGAGTGTGCCCGCACATCCATTTCAGCATCCTCATTTCTGCAACTTTCAAATTCTGGATCAAGAAGACATTGTGCTCTGTAGTGGAATATAGCATCTCTAATAATCATGTCCTATTCTTGGAGCAAGAAGACACTCGGAACTGAGCAACATGCAGTTTGTATAATCTACTGCTAATTTTTCGAAGACAAGCTTCTCCCTTTCCAGCACACTAGAGCATATCAAATGGACATTAGACGATTCTAAGCCACTGTTGAGCTTAGTATATTAAGAACCATCAACTGAGAAGTTGATTGATCTAGTGCTTATTTACTTATATATACAAATGCACCTCTTCTCACTTATTAGAAATATTCACATTTGATGTTCCTCAAGCACGTTGTTGAGTTTCGGCAAGCTAGAATTTAACGAGATATTTGTGAAGAAATGTCTGTAGAGCAACAAATTGAGTGTCGTCGCATCGTGTTTCTCTAGAACTCAAAGGAGCATTTATCCTTTATTATCTCTTCATTTATTTGAACTCAGAACTTTTACCAAACAATATGGCTTTGTTGTCTTTATTATTTGAATCTTATGGTACTCTTATGTCCTTGGCAGATGCTGCTGACTGCTGACGAACCGTGCAAGTTACAAGGTGTATTATAGTTCTGTAAATGCTCAGAAGATGAGACTTTCCATGAGTGGATCTTAGGATTAATCTAGGTTGGTTAAATTACATTTTCTGCTTCTCATATAAGTTTATCTTAATGTAACTGCTTGGAGAGCTTTTGTTCCCGGCTGACCTCAATTTATTCATGGTACTAGCTTATGAAATATTTCTTCTCGAGATTGTGGGGTTAATCCACTGGAGAAATGATTTTCTTTCGTGTGTCTGACAGAAGAGTGCCAATTGATTTGAATAGTTGGGTTGTCTGAAAAATTACAATTTTAGGTTGTTGTTTTCTTATCAAACTCGCCGAAGAGGAAATTTTGAGGAAAAACAAAGTTAGGTTCTTGTTTTGTCTGAGACTCGTTTCATGTTAAAATACGGCTGAACAAACAATGATACGTTAGGAAACAGAAGGTTGAGCGTGTTTAGGCAATTTTCCTTCAAAAACCTTTAAAAATAATTAATTTTTGTCTATTATCAACTCCCAAGGTAGCTTGCAATAAAACAAAAGCCTAGCCCCAGCTTGGAAAAATAATCTCAATACATCTAAAGGATAAAGGATAAAGGATAAAACGCTCTATTGGCTTATTAAGAGATTAAAACGCTCTACATCTAAAGGATAAAGGATAAAACAATTTCAAACTATTGTACAATAACAATACATGTTGAAGAGGAAGGAAAGTTGAATGTAAATTATGGGAAGAGTAAAGTGATCCAAGAAGTGAGCAATGAACAGTTGACGAATCACGAGTATAGTTTGTGGGGAGAAGAAGTTTGAGTAGTACTAAAAAACAGTGAAGCAGTGGTGTCCATTAACTGACTCTCTCTCTCACTGAAAACAATGACAAAAGTAAAAGGAGAAGAATCCGTTGGGGAAGATGTCAATCCTGAAATTGAGTATATCTTTACACTATAGACTATAGAGTAGTAGTACTAGTACTAGTAGTATTTTTTAAGCTTTACAACTCACTCCACTACCCTACTTCATTCAATGAATTCTGGAATCATCATCATTCTCTCACAGAATACCACAACTTCCTCCCATTTCAAAATAACTACTCCTAGCATTTTAGACAAACTAAATAAGTGTCACTTTTAAAAACTAGTATGAGCCAATAATTATTTTTTATATAACCGCTTCAGTTTCGCCATTATAACTTACTAGCGACTAAGCTACTCAGGTAATTGATTAAAACTTGTAATAAAGATATAATTACAATTACCTTATAAGTGATATAATTATGTACGAAAGTATTTTTTATGAATAACTCTTTTCCTAAAACCAAGCATTCAACTTCAAAAGGCAATACCTAGGGGTGATGTAGTTTACTGGGTTCATTTGAACCCAATGCTTTCAATGGGATAATGTGTAAAAATTCACTAAAATTACAATAAATAATAAATATGAACTCATAAATTTAAAAATATAATAGGTTGAATAATAAGAACCTTAAATATTGAACCGGGGGCACCACCGATTTTAAAGGGTTTTGATTCGAAGAAGTTCGTGTAAAAGCATTTCCCTCCAAGTGTGGCTCCGAAGCTCATCCCGAAAAAATTCCGCATGCCAGAATTCCCAAATACAATGGGACTATCGACCCTAACGAGCATGTCACTTCTTATACGTGCGCAATAAAGGGGAATGACTTAGAAGATGATGAGATTGAAACCATTCTACTGAAAAAGTTTGGAGAAAATTTATCGAAAGGGGCGATGATATGGTATCACAATTTGCCGCCCAATTCCATCGATTCCTTCGCTATGCTTGCAGATTCTTTCGTGAGGCACACGCCGGAGCAATAAAGGTTGCGACTAGGAAGTCAGACCTCTTCAAAGTGAAACAAAAGGACAACAAAATATTAAGGGAATACGTATCTCGGTTCTAGATGGAACACATGGACCTACTCCTGGTCACAGATGATTAGGTTGTTCAATCTTTCACTCAAGGTTTGAACGAATGAAGTTCGATGGCATCACGACACCTAAAGCGAAATTTAATTGAATTTCCAGTGGTGACCTAGGCCGATGTACATAATCGGTACCAATCAAAGATCAGGGTCGAGGATGATCAATTGGGGACCCCTTCCAGTTTCGTTTACCCAAATAGGCCCGTCGACAGAATTCAAAGGGACATCGACAGAGAACCCTGATCAAACAGAGATCAATATCAACCATACAATGCAGATCGTAGAAACAGAGACCCAAGACATATTCCCGTTCGAAATGATCGAAGGAATGATCGATGAAAAAGCTCCTGAGGGCTCATGAGTAAAAGTGGCTTCGATAAACATGTTGAGCCCACAGAAGCACCACGATTATCAGAATACAACTTCAGCATCGACGCGTCGGGTATTGTATCAGCCATTGGACGGATCAAGGATACTAGATGGACCAGACCTCTACAAACCAATCCAACTGAAAGGAACCCTAATAAAATATGCAAATACCATGGTACCCATGGTCATAGAAGCGGAGAGTGCAGACAGCTAAGGGAGAAGGTGGCCCATCTATTCAACGAGGGTCACTTTCGAGAATTCTTGAGCGACCGAGCTAAAAATCACTTCAAATATAGGGATGCAAACTGAAAAAACAAGCAGGAAGAAACACATGATTCATATGATCGTTGGTGGGGTCAATATTCCGCAAAGCCCCTGCTTAAACGCACCAAGGTGTCAATCACCACGGAAAAACGAACTCGAGACTATGTACCAGAAGGAACCTTGTCGTTCAATGACGAGAAAGTAGAGGGGATCTCACAACCCCACAATGATGCATTGGTAATCTCTATTCTTTTGAATAGAATTCATATTAAACGTGTTTTAATTGATCCAGGGAGCTCAACCAATATTATTCGATCGAGGGTCGTGGAGAAGCTCGGCCTACAAGATCAAATTGTTCCCGCAACTTGGGTTCTCAATGGTTTCAACATGGCAAGTGAAAACAAATAAAGGTGAAATCATCTTACCAGTAAATGTAGCCGGGACTATTCAAGAAACAAGTTCCAAGTGATCGAGGGCGATATAAGATACAACGCTCTGCTCGGAAGACCCTGTATTCTGTCACGCCCCAAACCTAGGGAGGCATGGCTGGAACCCGGAGCCATGCTGGCCCGAGCGAACCACTATGTAACTCATTTGGTTTTATTCTGTAACTCTCATGGGCCAACATGGCCACAACTCATAATGTATAACTATAAGTGGGCAACACTGTATCACTGAACCATTTTTCTTAAAACATGAATACATATGGGCCGTCAAGGCCTCTGACATACTATACATAATGAACATGTGTGTCTACAAAGCCTTTAACATTATTCGACATCAAATGGGACAGGGCCCCGACCTAACCATAAGTCTGTAGCAAAATTCTGACACGATGACTCATAGACTTGACTGCACTCCGAATGAGGTGGAGTCTTACCGATCCTCTGTTGAATCTCGTCTACTATGAGGGATCGTCAAACTGATTATCTATACCTGCAGGCATGAATGCAGAGTCCCCAACAAAAGGACGTTAGTACGAATAATGTACTGAGTATGTAAGGCGGAACTGAAACATAACAGTAAGTCAACAATAATTAAAGACATAAGATTCAACCTGAATCTCTGAAGTTCCACCTTATATGCATATTTATTATACACATATATATACACAATGCTTCTCTTTGAGATTGTTTCTATTATCCATATCTTGTGATGCATGACTGCCCAACTTATCAGTGGTAACTGCCCGACTGGCCATAGCTCGGCGGTAAGTATGTAACTTCCCAACCGGCCGTAGCTCGGTGGTAAATGCATGACTGCCCAACCGGTAGTAAATAATGATACATAGCTGCCCAACCGGCCGTAGCACAATGGTAAATGCATGAAGATGCATGTATCACTATATTAAAAACATTAACATCTCTATTATATACCTCAATAGGGATTTAGGAACATACTTAGACATGGTTGAATATCTCTTTATAGTAATGAATAACGTAGTTATCCTTAACTGTTAAGAATAGAACCACTTATGGAATAACATTACGTTTACGTCTTGTTACTTGTATCGTGCCAAAAGAAAGAAGGATTAGCCTTAACATGCCTGTATGATTTCTTCCTTATTACTCAACCAAGCTCAACACAACTTCTTTCATCTACAACAAGTGAAATGATATTGTCGTTAACATATAATGTCGTACCATCGAATTTGGCTAGTCATATGGCTTAAGGAAAATCGGGCAGCAACTCCCCTATTTTTAATAACTCCCAAATACCACTAAGGCCACTAAGGGTCATCAACATCCTAACAACGACAACTATAACCAACAATAGCAACAACAACAATATAATTCAATGTGAGTTTCTCCGATTATCTTAACAATCATATTGAGCGGCAAGCTCGTTTTTACTCATAATAAGATATAAATTTAATCCAACTCTTATTCCATAAATTAGTTTACAAGCTTCAGAACATCATACTTATATGTACCATACTTCTAGTTTAAAACATCCACAAAATGCCTTCCAAAACAGCCTCATACGTCTAGCACCTTAATTTTTATCGTCAATCACTTGTTTTTCATATTTTATTCTTCAATCAACTTAATTAACACCTAGGAAAGATTAACCATAGAAGCCACAACATTATAAAATTATTTCTCATAATTTCCAGCCACCACAAACCATATATTTAGCCACAAAACAGCCCAACCAAAGAGACAACCATATCCCATGTTCTTTCAAGTGCTATTCTATGGTTTTTCACTCAAACAACACAACCAATACAAGATTAAACTTAGGCACAATCAAGAATATGATATACATACCTTGGACAACAGCTACAACTTGAAAACCCATCTCAACTTAGCTCACAATAGCCCTCAATCACATCACAACACCATAGAAGCATTCTCCTGTAGTCTTTAACATCTTTGATGAGAATATGAGTTGTTGTTTCCTTGAGTTTGGTTCTTGTGATCTTGAGATATGTTAGGTATTATTTTAGAGATCTTGACAATGGTTTTTGGTGTAAGTTTTCTGTATTTTTGACGAGATATAAGGGGATAAGACCACCGCCTCAATTCTCCAAGCGGGTGGGTAAGCTGCCTGCTTGGCAGCTTGAGAAGTGCCATTACGGACACTTGTATCTCTCTACTCCGATATCGTATTGGCAAACGGTTTGCAGTGTTGAAAACATACACATAGGGATTTAATGACATATAAAGATCTCTTTGTAACTCTCAATATATTGGGAGAAAACTGCGTCGCAACTTAGCCTATAAACCTGCCAGTTTCTTCGAAGTGCGGCAATGTGAGTTGGCGACCCTACTTTAAAAATCCATATTTCTCTACCCCGATGTCATATGAATAAATGGTTTGGACCGTTGGAAACTATGTTCCAATACCTTCATTTGGCATGAGATATGTCCCGAAATGACATTATAAAGCTTACGAATTTAATTTCTCAAAATGGCTCGTTACAAAGCAAATCTTAACTCGATTTTTCTGTAAGTTAAATCCAACTTTCCCAAACTTTATATTTTATATACAAACATCAATTGACTTAAGACGTACTCTCGTGTACAAACACATGGGGTGCAACAGATTCACAACATGAGGGCGATCCCCTCAACCCTTCACCAAGTGTTGAAATTCCTAACACCGGATGGAGTAAAAACGGTGTATGGGGAACAACATGCTGCCAAAGAGATGTTCGCGGTCGCGAAATAATACTGGTGTCGACGCTTTCATCAACAAAGGTATCAGATTCAAAAAGAAAATAGGAAGCTAAATAGCAATTATAGGCACTCGCCTCGACTCAGTCGAAGAGGCAGAGGACGGACGCGGACGATGACTACTGGATCCCTCGATCCTTCATAATTCCCGAGTATTCTGACGCCACCAAATCGACAATCGAATGGTTGGAACAAGTCATTCTGGTAGAATACCTTCCCTAATTAAAGGTATACCTAGGCACGGGATTAACTCCCGAGCTTAGAAAAAAACTTATTCAATTTATTTTAGAAAACATGGATTGTTTTGCTTGGTCCCACTAAATATGATAGGGATCCCACCGGAGATCACTACACATCGACTGAGCTTGGACCCGCAGTTCCGCCCAGTAAAAAAAAATAGAACGTCCCAGTCCGAGGTAAAATATGCATTCATCAAGGACGAGGTAACCAAACTTCTCAAAATAGGATCCATTCGGGATGTAAAATATCTCGAATGGTTAGAAAACATAGTTGTAGTCCCTAAAAAAGGAAATAAACTTAGAATGTGCGTAGACTATAAGGATTTAAACAAAGCATGCCCTAAAGATTCCTTTCCTTTGCCGAATATCGATCGCATGATCGATGCCACGACCGGCCACGAGATCCTTAGTTTTTCGATGCCTACTCCGGGTACAATCAAATACAAATAAACCCGGAGGATCAGGAAAAGACTTCGTTAATCACTAAATATGGAACCTATTGTTGTAACGTAATTCCTTTTGGACTAAAAAATGATAGTACTACTTATCAACGCTTATTCAATCAAATGTTCGAAGAGAAAATAGGTAAATCAATGGAGGTTTATATTGACGATATGCTAGTTAAGTCCCTGCAAGCAGAGGACCATTTGAAACATTTGCAGGAGACCTTCGACATACTAAGGAAGTACAACATGAATCTCAACCAGGAGAAATATGCATTCGGGGTCGGTTCAGGCAGGTTCCTCGGCTTTATGGTGTCAAATCGGGGGATCAAGATCAACCCTCATAAAATCAAGGTAATCGAAGACATCACGGTCGTGGATAATGTTAAGTCCATGCAAAGGTTAACAGGGCACATAGCCGCCCTAGGCCGATTCATTTCGAGGTCCTCAGATAGAAGTCACAAGTTCTTATCACTGCTTAAAAAAATAACAATTTTGCATGGACCTCGGAATGCCAAGAAGAATTGGAAGAACTAAACGGTACCTCCCGATCCCTCCACTACTTCATACTCCGAAAGCGGACGAACAACTCAACTTATACTTAGTAGTCTCAGAACTTGCGATAAGTCGGGTCCTAGTTCGAGAAGAGCAAGGTACGCAATTTCCTGTTTACTATGTTAGTCAAACCTTAGGTGAGGCCTAGACCCCGTACCCACACTTATAAAAATTAGCGCTTTCTCTAATAAGAGCCTCTAGGAAATTAAAATCGTATTTCCAATGTCACCCAATTTGTGTGGTGATTACCTATCCCCTTCTCAATATTTTGCATAAGCCCGAACTCTCGGGCCGATTGGCCAAATGGGTCGCCGAGATCATCGGGTACAATATCAAGTATTAATCTCTAACGTCCATCAAGTCTCAAATCTTGGCAGACTTCGTGGCCGACTTTACGCCAGCCCTCGTACCCGAGGTCGAAAAGGAAGTAGTATCAAAATCGGGTACATCATCGGGGGTGTGGACCCTCTTCACACATGGTGCTTCAAACGTGCAGGGGTACATGCTAGGCATCATTTTTAGACCGCCCACAGGTAATACAATGAGACAGTCTATCAAAACTTCCAAGTTAACTAACAATAAGGCCGAGTATGAGGCCATAATTGCAAGTCTCGAGATAGCTAAGAGTTTGGAGCAGAGATCATCGACGCCAAATGTGACTCCTTACTTGTGGTAAACCAATGCAACAGAACTTTTGAGGTTCGAGAAGACCGAATGTAGAGGTACCCAAACTACATGTGGCTCTACATCGATTTAAAGAATGGACCTTACATCACGTACCTCGAGAGCAAAATAGTGAGGTCGATGCCCTTGCAAATTTGGGGTCATCGGTCGAAGATGAAGAGCTTAGCTCGAGGGCTATCGTACAACTTTCGTAGTCAGTAATCGAAGAAGGCCACGCCGAAATAAACTCCACAAGTCTGACCTTGGATTGGAGGAATAAATATATCGAATACCTAAAGAACGGGAAGCTTCCATCGGATCCTAAGGAATCGAGGACTCTGCAGCCACACACTTCACATTGGCCGAGGACGAAACACTGTATAGAAGAATGTTCGATGGACCGTTGGCAATATGTTTGGGTCCAGGAGACACCGACTACATCCTACAGGAAATTCACGAAGGCACTTACGGTAATCATTCTAGTGCCGAGTCATTGGTTCACAAAGTCATCAGAGCATGATACTATTGGGCCGATATGGAAAAGGAGACAAAAGAGTTTGTTAGAAAGTGCGACAAATGTCAAAGGTATGCGCCAATGATTCACCAACCCTGGGAGCAACTCCACTCAGTCTTATCCCCATGGCCGTTCATGAAATGGGTAATGGACATCGTCGACCCTCTACCATCGGCCCCAGGTAAAGCTCAATTCATTTTATTTATGACTAACTATTTCTCTAAGTGGATTGAATAACATGCCTTCGAGAATGTCAGAGAAAAAGAAGGCATAGACTTCATCTGGGACCACATTATATGTCGATTTGGGATGCCTGCCGAGATCGTATGCGACAATGGGAAGTAATTTGTCGGCATCAAAGTAACAAAGATTCTCGAAGACCACAAGATTAAAAGGATTCTATCAATGCCATATCATCCTATAGGGAACGGACAGGCCGAATCGACAAACAAGAATATCATTCAAAATCTAAAGAAAATATTGCCCAACGCTAAAGGAAAATGGAGAGAAATATTTCCTGAGGTCCTTTGGGCGTACCGTACAACGTCAAAATCCAGTACGGGGGCAACACCGTTCTCTTTAGTCTATGGTGCCGAAGCTTTGACCCCGGTCGAAGTCGGGGAATCTAGCTTTAGATTTCGGTATGTAACGGAAGAGTCAAATCACGAGGCTGTGAATACAAGCCTCAAATTTCTAGATGAAAGACGTGAAGCCTCCCTCTTCGAATGGCCACATAGAAACAACAGATCGAAAGGTATTACAACCGAAGAGCCAATCTTTGACACTTTAAAATCGGGGACTTAGTTCTGAGAAAAATCACCCTCAATACTCGAAACCCAAACGAAGGAAAACTTGGCCCAAACTGGGAGGGACCATATCAGGTCCTCGATATCGTCAGAAAATAATCCTACAGACTTGTCACGATGAACGACGAGCAATTACCAAACAGTTAGAATATATCACTCCTCAAACGATATTACTACTAAGGTACGACCTTCTCCATTTTCATTTATATTTTATACTAACCAATTACAGGTGTTCAATCGAATACATCGAGGGATTATTCAACACAAAGTCTTTAGGTATGAAAGCACACGTTGAAATCTTTTTCCCTTAGAGCGGTTTTTGTCCTAGATGGGTTTTTCCGGCGAGGTTTTTAATGAGGCAACCATTGTTCGTGCTAACGTAGAGTAATTCAATAGTATCTGAGTCTTCTTTACAATCAACCTCATATATTGGGGGGCATCACCCTCGAATCTCAACTTTGTTACAAGAAAAGTACTTCATGTCAACAAGGTCTCGATAGGTAAATTTTTTATGTAAGGGCCAAACGGTCGAACGAACCGTGTCCGTGTAGATTACTCGAGCCCTAATGGAAAACATGTACGCATGCATAATATTGAGAGAAGTATTTTTCATTGCCAAATATTCCATGCCTAGAAATTTTTACTTTACAATTTCATACTTTTGATCTATTGTGGAAACAGGCTTAAGGTCCGATCACAACTGAAGTTCAAATAACTAACCCCACACTCAGGGACTGCCGTCCGAAAAATCGACGTAATGGAATTACTAAAGCCTCGAGATCGTAAGACCATAAAAAGGCAACCCTCATTTTTATAGGCCACGGCCACCCCACTCGGGGATTGAAGTGTAATCGGGAAACAAGCCCAAGAGGCAAATCCCAAGCTAAAGATGTCACGACCCCAAATCCTAACTAGTCGTGATGGCGCCTATCGTGGAACTAGGCTAGCCACTATCACATTATTACACAATTCCTTTAATAAAATTTACCAAAATCATTAATAGCAAGTATAAAATCTTCTAAGTCTTTAACAAATCATAATATAATCTAACAGTCTATAACCATTCCCCAGAACTGGAGTCAACTGATCACGAGCATCTAAGAATAATACTAACACTGTTAATGTCATAAAACAATGTCTTAGAACCAATTTCTAAATACTAAATGAAGGAAGGGAAATGGAGAAGTTGTGAACGCTGGATCTATACCTCGAAATCCCGAATACTGGCGCCGAACGGACGCAAATGACTACTGCTCAGAACCAATACCTAGATCTGCATACAGAGGTGCATGGAGTAATGATGAGTACGCCAACTCAGTAGTAATGAAAATAAATCAAGTCTGACGATAAGAAACACACAGCAACAAAACATCAATTCACAATAGTAAAATAATGAGTCTTAACAAAACATACATGTAGTCCATATATTTAAAAACCAGTTTCCGTAAAATTCCTTTGAAATAGTATGTTTTTCGATGTTTCCCAGTAAAATTCCCAAAGATATCAGTATGAGAGATGAAATGAATCATAATCAGAACTCAGCAAAATATCATTATAAACCGCCCTCGGGCCAAATCATCACTCATAAATAGTCACTCAGGACCTCATCATCATTCAGTAACAGTCACTCAGCACCTCACAGTCACTCATACCTCCCAATCACTCGTCACTCGGTACTCGACACTCGCACTCAGTAGGTACCCCCGCTCACTGGGGGTGTGTACAGACTCTGGAGGGGCTCCTACAGCCCAAGCGCTATAAACATCCAAATCATGGCATCAACCACTCAGGCACTCGGCCTCTCTCATATCATAATTATCCTCACAACATTGGCCCTCGGCCTCACTCAGTCAGACACTCTCAACATGCCACTCGAGCCATAAATAAACGGGGTTCTCGACCCAAAACAGTATTTCCTTTCAAGAAATAACAATTTCAACAAATCTAAGTGTCAGCAATTTATCAAGAAGAATTCAGTGTAAAATCATGATCAAAATAGTGAGAATATCAGAAAACAGCCCCCACGGGGTTATAACAGATCTGCACTAGGCCCCAAACATGGCTTACAGCCCGAATATATTAAAACATAGTAATTATTTAACATATGCTTTAAAAGCAGTTTCACAACTCAATAGTTGCCTCAAAAGGAACATATTTCCAAATTTCCAATTCGTGCACGCCCCACACTCGTCATCTAGTGAGTGCGTCACTCCAAAACCGTGAAAGGATGTAAAGTCCGGGGTTTCATACCCTCAGGACAAAATTTAAAGATATTACTTACCTCAAACTAGCCCGAAAAGCTACTCCGCAATACGCTTGCCCCTCGAATCAACTTTCGGGTGCTCCAAATCTTCAAGTTCAGATTTTTCACATCAAGATATTCTAGGGGGATGAAACCCAATAGAAAAATATCAACTTTAAGCACAATTCCCGAAATTAGCCAAAACCCGACCCCCCTTCCTGCGTCTCAGAACTCGACAAACTTTATACCAAAACAATCCTCATCATCTCACGAGTACGTACATATAAAGAACTCTGAAATCTGAGTCCAAATGACCCCTCAAATCACCCTTAAAAGGTCTCTTAAACTCAAGCCCTAGTTCCCCTTTTTCCACTGATTTTTCTTAATTAAACACTATTAATTTGATCCTTAATCACATATAATCGAGCTAATAAGTCCAAAAGTCTTACCTAGATGAAGAAAAAACGTTCCCCTCTTCAAAAACCCTAAAAAAACTCGAAACCCGCAACAACAATGGTGAAAAAAAGACTAAAAATCGTTAAGTCCCCTTTTTATACTTTTCTGCCCAGGCTTTTTGCACCTGTGGCCTTATTCTCGCACATGTGCTCTAGGGGACTGCACCTGCGACTTTTCATTAAACGGACCAAATCCTGCATCTGCGGCCCAGGTGTCGCACCTGCGGCCCGCAGATGCAGCTAAAATTCCGCTTCTGCGGCTCTTCCTCCAAGGGCCCCTGAGCCCGCACCTGCGATCAACATGGCCGCTCCTGCGGCTCGCACCTACGGTCAAACATCCACAGGTGCGGAAATCACAGTAGCAGAAACACCAGCAGTTGAAAGTTGCATTTTCCAACTCTGAATTTCCCGTTTACCATCCGAAATCAATCCTGAGCCCCTCAGGACCCCAATCAAACATACCAGCACATCATGAATGATCATTCAAACTTAGTCGCACCCTCGAAACACCCAAAATAACAACAAAACATCAAAATCACATCAAATTCAAGCCTATAAACTTTGAAATTTCTAAATTCTACTAACGATGCCGAAACCATCCAAAACACATCCGATTGACCTAAAATATTGCACACATATCCAAAATGACATTACGAACCTGTTCCAACTATCGGAATTCCATTCCGACCTTGATAGCCTATTTTCCACTGCCGACCAAAAATCACCAAAACTAACTTTTGCCAATTCAAGCCTAATTCTAAACCGGACATCACAAAAATATTTCGAACACACTCCTAAGTCCCAAATCACCTAACGAAGCTATATGAACCGTAAGATCCGCATTCCGAGATCGTTCACCAATAAGTCAACTCCTAATTGACTTTTCCAACTATAAAGCTACTTTTAGAGACTAAGTGTCTCAATTCTCGCTACAACCATTCTGAACCCGAGCCAACTGACCATAACACATCATAAACAGTATAACCAACCTATGACAAGGCAAAGCAGTAAATATAATGCAGATTCTACGGAACGACCGGCCGGGTCGTTACATTCTCCCCCTCTTAAACAAACGTTCGTCCTCGAACGGGTCTAGAAACATACCTGGAGTTTAGAACAAGTGAGGATATTTGCTCTGTATTTCCCGCTCAGTCTCCCAAGTAGCCTCCTCCACTGGCTGACCTCTCCACTGCACCTTCACTGAAGCTATATCCTTAGACCTCAACTTTCTGACCTGACGTTCCAAAATGGCCACCTACTCTACCTCATATGACATATCACCCTCGAGTTGAACTGTGCTTAAGTCCAAAACATGAGACGGGTCACCAATATACTTCCGGAGCATCGACACATGAAATACTAGATGAATACTCGACAAGCTGGGTGGCAAGGCAAGTCTATAAGCCACCTTTCCAACCTTTTGAACCACCTCAAAAGGACCAATAAACCGGGGACTCAGCTTTCCCTCTTCCCGAAACTCATAACACCCTTCATGGGTGACACCTTCAGCAGTACCTTCTCTCCTACCATGAAAGACACATCCCGGACCTTCCGATCCGCATAGCTCTTCTGCCTAGACTACGCCATGCAAAGTCGCTCATGAATCAATTTCACCTTCTCCAACGCATCCTGAACCAAATCTGTGCCCAATAGCCTAGCCTCACCTGGCTCAAATCAACCAACCGGACATATACACCTCCTACCATATAGAGCTTCATACGGAGCCATCTAAATACTAGACTGATAGCTATTATTATATGCAAACTCCGCGAGTGGCAGAAACTGATCCCACGAACCCCCAAAATCAATCACATAGGCACGCAACATGTCCTCCAAAATCTAAATAATCCACTCTGACTGCCCGTCGGTCTGAGGATGAAATGCAGTGCTCAACTCTACCTGAGTACCCATACCTCTCTGCACGGCCCTCCAAAATTGAGACGTGAACACAGTACCTCTATCAGAAATGATAGAAACCGAAACTCCATGCAATCAGACAATCTCCTTGATGTAGATACCAGCTAACCGCTCCGAAGTATAAGTAGTACTGACAGGAATGAAGTGCGCTAACTTGGTTAGTCGATTCACAATGACCCAAATAGCATCAAACCCCTTCACAGTCCATGGAAGCCCAACTACAAAATCCATGGTGATACGCTCCCACTTCCACTCTAGAATATCTAACCTCTAAAGTAATCCACCTGGTCTCTGGTGCTCATACTTGATCTGTTGGCAGTTGAGACATTGTGCTACATACTCCATAATATCTCTCTTCATCCGCCTCCACTAATACTGATGTCTCATATCCTGATACATCTTCGCGGCACCCGGATGGACATAATACCGCGAGCTGTGGGCCTCTGCTAATATCAACTCTCGAAGCCCATCCACATTGGGCACGCAAATACGGCCATGCATCCTCATAACCCCATCATCACCAATAGTCACATCTCTGGCATCACCTCTACGGACCCTGTCCTGGAGAACTAACGAATGTCGGTCATCATACTAGCATGCTCTAATCCGATCATCAAGAGAAGACCTGGAAGCCATGCTAGCTAACACCCGCGGAGGCTCTGACAAATCCAACCTCACCAACTATCCTGCTAGAGCCTGAACATCACGTTCCAAAGGTCGCTCTGCTGCTGTAAGGTAGGCTAGACTCCCCAAACTCTCTGCTCTGCGACTCAGACATCGGCCACTACATTGGCCTTCCCCGGATGATATAAAATAGTGAGGTCATAGTCCTTTAGAAGCTCTAACCACCTCCTCTGACGCAAATTCAAGTCCTTCTGCTTCAGCAGATACTGTAAACTACGATGATCGGTGAAAATCTCACACTGTACTCCATACAAATAATGGCGCCAAATATTCAAGACATGAACAATGGCAGCTAACTCGAGATCGTGCACTGGGTTATATTTCTCGTGCACCTTCAACTATCTAGACGCGTAGGCAATCACCCTACGGTCCTGCATCAGTACCGCTCCCAAACCTACTCTAGAAGCATCACAGTAGACTGTATAAGAACCCGAACCAGTAGGCAAAACCAAAACCGAAGTTGTGGTCAATGCTCACTTGAGCTTCTGAAAGCTCTCCTCACACTCATCGGACCATCTGAATGGGGCACCCTTCTGGGTCAATCTGGTCAAAGGTGAAGCAATAGATGAGAACCCTTCTACAAAGCGACGATAATATCTCACCAAACCAAGGAAACTCCTAATCTCTGTAGCTGAGGACGGTCTAGGCCAACTCTGCACTGCCTCAATCTTCTTCGGATCAACCTGAATACCCTCACTAGACACCACGTGCCCCAACAAAGCTACTGAACCAAGCCAAAAATCGCACTTGGAGAACTTTGCATAAAGCTTCTCCTCTCTCAACCTCTATAACACAACCCTCAAATGCTGAGCATGCTCCTCCTAGCTACGAGAATATACCAGGATGTCATCAATGAACACAATGATGAAAACATCAAGGTAAGACTGAAACACACTGTTCATCAAATGCATGAACGCGGCTGGGGCATTGGTCAGCCCAAATGACATAACCAAAAACTCATAATGACCATATCTGGTCCTGAAAGCAGTCTTCGGAATGTCAGAATCCCGAATCTTTAACTGATGATACTAGGATCTCAAATCAATCTTAGAGAACACTCTAGCTCCCTGAAGCTGGTCAATCAAGTCATCAATACGGGGCAAAGGATACCGGTTCTTCACTGTAACCTTATTCAGCTGCCGATAATCAATACACATGCGCATACAGCCATCCTTCTTCTTCACAAACAACACCGGTGCACCCCAAGGTGACACACTAGGCTGAATGAACCCCTTATCCAAGAGTTCCTGAAGCTACTCTTTCAATTCTTTCAACTCCGCTGGTGACATACGATAGGGTGGAGTAGAGATAGGCTGGGCGCCTGGCACCAAGTCAATACCAAAATCAATGTCCCTGTCAGGTGGAAAAACCAGTTTCCGTAATAATAAAATACTGAGTCTTAACAAAATATACATGTAGTACATATGTTTAAAAACCAGTTTCCGTAAAAATCCTTTGAACAAGTATGTTTTTTGATGTTTCTCAAAAAAATTCCCAAATATATCAGTATGAGAGATGAAATGAATCATAATCAGAACTCAGCAAAATATCATTATAAACCGCCCCTCAGGCCAAATCATCACTCGTAAATAGTCACTCAGCACTTCATAATCACTTAGTAACAGTCACTCAGCACCTCACATTCACTCATACCTCCCAATCACTCATCACTCGGCACTCGCACTCAGTAGGTACATGCGCTCACTGGGGGTGTGTACAGACTCCGGAGGGGCTCCTACAACCCAAGCGCTATAAATAGCCAAATCATGGCATCAATCACTCAGGCACTCGGCCTCTCTCATATCATAATTATACTCACAATATTTTCCCTCGGCCTCACTCAGTCAGAACCTCTCAACATGCCACTCGGGCCATAAATAAATAGGGTTCTCGACCCAAAGCAGTATTTCATTTCAAGAAATACAATTTCAACAAATCTGAGTGTCAGCAGTTTAACAAGAAGGACTGAGTGTAAAATCATGATCAAAATAGTGAGAATATCATAAAATAGCCCCCAAGGGATTATAACAGATCGGCATTAGGCCCCAAACATGGCTTACAACCCGAATATATCAAAACATAGTAATATTATTTAACATATGCTTTAAAAGAAATTTCGCAACTCAATAGTTGCCTCAAAAGGAACATATTTCCAAATTTCCAATCCGTGCATGCCCCACACTCGTCATCCAGTGTGTGCGTCACTCCAAAACTGTGAAAGGATGTAAAGCCCGGGGTTTCATACCCTGATGACAGGATTTAAAGATATTACTTACCTCAAACTAGCCCGAAACGCTACTCTACAACATGTTTGCCCCTCGAATCAACTTCTGAGTGCTCCAAACCTATAAAGTTCAGATTTTTCACATCAAGATATGCTAGGGGGATGAAACCCAATAGAAAAATATCAACTTTAAGCACAATTCCCGCAATTAGCCAAAACCCGACCCCCGGGACCGCGTCTCGAAACTCCACAAACTTTATACCAAAATGATCCTCATCATCTCAAGAGTCCGTACATATAAAAAAACTCTAAAATCGGAGTCCAAATGACCCCCCAAATCACCCCTAAAAGGTCTCTTAAACTCAAGCCCTAGTTCCCCTTTTCCAACTGATTTTCCTTAATTAAACATTGTTAATTTGATCCTTAATCACATATAATCGAGTTAATAAGTTCAAAAATCTTACCTCTATGAAGAACAAACATTTCCCTCTTCGAAAACCCTAAAAACAACTCGGAACCCGCAACAATAATGGTGAAAAGAAGACTAAAAATCGTTAAGTTCCCTTTTTATACTTTATGCCCAGGCTTTTCGCACCTGCGGCCTTATTCTCACACATGCGGTCCTCACCTGCGCTCTAGGGGACCGCACCTATGACTTTTCATTAAACGAACCAAATCCCGCATCTGCGGCCCAGGTATCGCACCTGCGACCCGTAGATGCGGCTAAAATTCCGCTTCTACGGTTCTTCCTCCAAGGGCCTCTGAGCCCGCACCTGTGATCAACATGGCCGCTCCTGCGGTCAAACATCCGCGGGTGCGAAAATCACAGTAGCAGAAACACCAGCAGCTGAAAGCTGCATTTTCCAACTCCGAATTTTCCATTTACCATCCGAAATCAATCCCGAGCCCCTTGGGACTCCAACCAAACATACCAACACATCATAAATGATCATTCAAACTTAGTCGCACCCTCGGAACACCCAAAACAACATCAAAACACCAAAAGCACACCAAATTCAAGCCTATGAACTTTGAAATTTTTAAATTCCACTAGCAATGCTGAAACCATTTAAAACACATCCGATTGACCTGAAATATTGCACACATATCCAAAATGACATTACGAACCTGTTCCAACTGTCGGAATCCCATTCCGACGCGGATAGCCTATTTTCCACTGCCGATCGGAAATCACCAAAAACTAACTTTCGCCAATTCAAGCCTAATTTTACACCGGACATCACAAAAATATTTTGAACACACTCCTAAGTCCCAAATCAACTAACGAAGCTATCCGAACCGTAAGATCCGCATTCCGAAATCGTTTACCAATAAGTCAACTCCCAGTTGACTTTTCCAACTATAAAGCTACTTTTAGAGACTAAGTGTCTCAATTCTCACTACAACCATTCTGAACCCGAGCCAACCGACTCTAACACATCATAAATAGTATAACTAACATATGACAAGGCAAAGCAGTAAATATAATGCAGATTCTATGGAATGACCTGCCGAGTCATTACAAAAGTCTAGGTCCAAATTAACACGGTTCGGAGACATCCGAATTTCGTAATAAAACAGGCCTTCGAATATTTTTCACAGAACCGATTAAAAGGTCTACCCTCGGCAAAATTACAAAGGGTTTCGATAACATCAACCCTCAAAAACCCTAAGGGGTACCGAATTGTTCAAACTCTCGAACAATTTTAGTTCATGCTAAAGCATAATAAACAAAGGGTTTCGATAACACCAACCATCGAAAACCCTCATGGGTACAGATTTATCTCATGCTAAGGCATAACAAATTATTATATGATTAACTTTTTAAGTCGAAAAGGGAGAAAAGCCATTCTTTTTTAAGGCCATATCAGCCTAATTCGAGAGCCTAAGGGCCATTTTATTTTTGAGTTTAAGAAGTCATCCTCACTAAACTAAAACCTACGGGTCATCGTATTTCGAGCTCGAGCAAGTACTCACTCGATTTTAAAGTCTACACTATTCCGACTTTGATCAAATTGCCTAAGCTTCGAACTTATGAACAAAAGTTTCATAAGGCATGAATGAAAGAGAATTTTTCACAAGGCAAAAAATGAAATAAAGACAAGTCAGAGAGAAAAGAGATATTTTATATATATATGATGATAGTTACAAGGACCGATCAGGATCCTATACAAAAGATCAAAAAGAAAAATCCTAAGGTTCCTAACTGTTCTCGGGGGAAGCTTCTTCTCCATCGCCCCCCCCCCCCCCCCCCCCCCCCCCCCCCCCCCCCCCCCCCCCCCTCCCTATTTACTAACCCTCTTTCT
>ML267186.1:89983-104673 GCA_005239495.1 Nicotiana undulata
CCCCCCCCCCCCCCACTCTCAGACCCGATCTCACTCCCGGCGTCATTCATCATCATCATCATTGGAGGCCAATGCCCTAGCATCGACTTCGAGCCCTTTGGCCTTTTCTATCTCAGTAGTGAGATCGAAACCTCAGGCATGGATCTCCTCGAGGGTTTTCCTCCGAGATTGACACTTGGCGAGTTCGGCTACCTAGTGTGCTCGAGTTTGAGCGGTCTCAGCAGACTCTCTTGCTTGGGCTTGAGCGGCTTCAGCATCGGACCGGTAGACAACCACGATTTCCTCCGCATCAGCCTTAGCTTTTTCAGCTCAGATCTATCATTTGCAAGTTCGGCGGCCAACCGAGCTTCAAGCTCCTCAATCTTCTTGGCTTGTGCCAAGTTCTTTTCCTTTATGACCTGGAGCTGTCTTTCAGCTGATGACAGTTGAGCTCGAGCAACCTCCTTCTCTGAGGCAATGAGGTCCATGTTTTGTTTCCATCCTAAGGTCTCCGCCTTCATCATATTGACCTCTTCACGGAACTGCTCGATCCTCTCGATCTTCTACTGAACCTGTGAGATTGAAGTGTTAGCCATCTTTCCCAAACCGATGTCATGAGCTTCTAAGATTTTCATTACTTGCTCAATCAGTTCGGTCCATTCTTTATGAGCCGCGTCCAACTAGGCTCGGGGGTCCTTGATCTCTTCTTCTTTTTTCCCACCGAGAAGTGTAATGGCGTTCCTCTCCTCGTAAGCCTTTGAATGTCGGCCTCGTACAGACTCAACTCAGCTCGAGACCGAGAAAATACTTCCTGATGAAGCGCTGAAGCTTACACAAAAAGAAGAAAAGAAGTTAGAAAGGAAGAGAAAAGTAAACACAAGTGTAATACCAACAAAGGGAGTTAAGTCTTACCCGATTCAGAGCTTGTTGTGCTTTGTTGAAGAGGCTCGATGCCTCGCCTGAGTCCTTCCTCGAAGCCTCCAAGTCGCTCAGGCCGGTAGTATCTTCGACCCCAGTAAAGTAATCATGGAAGGGGTCCTCCCTTCCGTGGGCTCCTTCAATGGAGGGGTCTTCAAGGCCCGAGCCTCCTCAATCATCTTCTCAAAGAATGAAAGGAGTAACGGGGAGCCTCCAATTTCTATTAACCTAAGTGGGTCACTTGGGGTGTTCTCTCCATATCGAGGAGCCTCGAGACCAGCCTCTACATTCGTACCCGTTGTTGGCTCATTATGGTGGGAGGCATATTCTATCCTCGATGACTTGGGAACTTCTCTTAAGTCTTTTCCCGAGACCCCCTCATCTCGAGATGGAGTTTTTGCAGCGTTCACCGATTTACTAGCCTTTGGGACCTCGGTGTTCATCCTCACTCGGGCCACCAGCCCGGAGTCGTCTTGTTCCTCTTCTTTGTCTTCCTCCCTTAGGGCCTAAATTGAGTCTTCGATCAGGAGAGTAATGTTCTTCTTCGGCTTATGAGCCGCCTTTTTCTTAGATTCTGAATCCTCGGAGGTTGAGGTCCTTTTTATCCTTTGTCGATTTCGGGACCGAGATCGAAGTCTCCTTCTAGCCAGACGAAGGCCTCATGACAGCATATTTGCCAAGGCCTGTATGAAAGGAAATTAAGTAAGCGGGGAAAAGACGAAACGTCAAACATGAGAAAAGAGGCTTACCATCGCCCCTTTGATAAGTCGCGCCATGCGCGCTCAACATACGTCGATGTCGATACCAGGTCCCTGACCCAGCTCTTGAGGTCGGAGATGACACCGGGCATCCAGGCAGCGGCTACATAAAAAATGAACATCAGCAAGATAAAGCAAAGAAGCCAAGTAACAAATAGAAGGGATTTTACTTACGTTTCATATTCCACTTCTCGGGAAATGGCATCTTCTCGGTCGGAATTAGGTCCGGGGTCTTCACCCTGACGAATCGACCGATCTAGCCTCAGTTCTTGTCCTCGGCTATAATGGAGATGAAGACTTTGGTGGCTCGACGTTGGAGCTTTATTAATCCACCTCGGTAAAGTCGAGGACTGTATAACCTGATGAGGTGGTCGAGGGTGAAGGGGAGCCCATCGACTTTGCTCGAGAAAAATTGGAGCAATATGACGATCCTCCAAAAGGAGGGGTGAATCTGACCGAGGGTCACCTGATACTTCTTGCAGAAGTCCGCGATGATTGGGTCAAGAGGACCCAACGTGAAAGGGTAAGTGTAAACACACAAATATCCTTCCACGTGGGTGGTAATAGCCTCCTCTGGGGCCGGTGTCACCCCATTTTTGTTCTGCCAGTTGCAATCCTCCTTTACTTTGTCGAGTTAACTCTTAGGTATCGAGCATATGTATCTCGATACTGGCTCACAACGGCTGGGAACTGACGAAGTTTTCTCGGTCTTAAAATTGGAGCTGACTACACACACCCCAGGAATACATTCCTCAAGGCGGGGTTCCACCGACGCTTTCTCGTCGGCTGGTTGAGAAGATGAAGCAGTTTCTTTTTGTGATACCGTTTTGACGTTTTTGCCATTTGGTTTGAGTTTGAATAAAGAAGAAGATAATAAGACTTGATGTTTGAGAAGGAGATAACAGTGAAACCTGAAGATTTTGTAGAACGGAAGAACTTAGAAGATGTAAAAAGCTTTGGAGATTAAAAAAGGTTGAAGGTAAAGTTTGAAAGAGTGTAAAAAGAGGCATATGTATGGGATTCACGACGACGGTTCAAGGGCACTAGTGGCCGACCACTAGCTGACACGCATTAATAACTGGAGAAACTGTACCGACGGGACGTTACGGTCACTTCCGTCGCTTATGTCACGGGGGTGACGTCATGACAAGTCGAGGTAAAAATCGAAGGCTCAATTCGTTTCTTGTCATTACACTCCAAAAACGAGGGGACTATCTGTATACGGTTAAAACCGGGACAACCAATTTTACTATTTGATCGAGACTAGGGAAATGTATCGAAGGTCGGCCCTGTATGAGATCAAACCCAGGCACGAAGACAAAGTACCGAATTCGGAATTCGAGGTACTTGTCAAGATCGAAGCCGGTAAGAATCGAGACCAAACAAGGTAGACATCGATCAAGACCGAAGATAACATGATAACAGAAAGCGAGATATCTGTGACTGGTCGACAATCATGGCGAAAATCTCGGATCGGATCGAATCAAGAGCGGTTATTTAGCTAATCATGGGATTTCCTTCTGTAATTAGAGTTATACCATAAGCAGAATTCCTCTACTATATAAATGGGAGTTCTAATCATTTGTAACACGCATTATTCACACATACCAAAGCAATATAACATTCTTTCTCACTTATCCACTCTTGTTCATCAGTTTACTTTCTGCTTTATTACTTTAGCATCAGTTAGTTCGAGGGCACTCTAACTCGAGGGCTGAATTGCATTTCAACACTGGTTTGCGTTACTTTATTGTCAATTTTCTAATACTAATCTTCGTATTTATCGATTGGTATTAGGTAAAATCACGTGTTCTTAAAACCACATTATCAGTTTAATTGTTATCCAATTTTAAGGTTAAACACTTTGCTCTTGACATCTCTCCGTGAGAAGCTAAAGACTGAAAGCACAAATTTGCCCAAGTATATATAGCTTTCACCTACAGATAACTGCGCTGGTTTGTGTCCAAATTATGCACGTTCGTGCACTACCTAGCGATATCTGCTCTTGTCCCAAATTAAAATTTACTTTGTATTATGTTCAAGAATTGACATAATTCTACAAAACAAAGGGGAACTCAAATTATGTTGTAAGTACAAATAGTACAAACATGAGAGAAGTATTTGGGACTCTCTCATATGAATTGGAAAGAAAAAGCAGAAAGGGTACAATGTTGCATGTGAGGGAGCAAACAAACAAACACGAGGGGAGTATTTGGGACTTCACGCACACTATTAAATGCACACCTGTGAATGATATTATTATTACTAGCTGGGCAGCCTTCAATACTTGAGAAAAACAGGACAATACAATATACGAATCCATAATAATAATGGCAAAAAACCTACCCCCACCACCACACAAACTCCATTGCCACTTGACATTGATACTTCTGACTTAGGAAAGCCTGAAGAGATTATAATTGGATTACTTGTATTTCACTGTTTATATATGGATAAATTACACTTGAAAAATAAAATTATGTTATATCCTTGCTATCCAAATATTTCATGCTTTATCATCAGATTACAAAGTTAATTTTGCCCCAAAGCCATTGTGGCCCCGGCCCCCTTTACGAGTGTACAACAGAGAGCAAGGAACCCGGCATCGGCAGCTTAAGCACTCTTGATAGTAGGTTACTGGTTCAACTCTTAAAATAAGTTCTAATTTACTGAATCGTGTATTTATGCTTTCGCTACATCTTCTTTTAATTGTTCCTTCAGCCGAGGGTCTTTAAAAACCGCTAAAGTATGCGTACATACTATCTTTTTCATTGCGTAGTATGCTGGGCTTGTTGTTGTTGTATTTATGCTTTGAAACATCACATGTAAAGTTTTTCAGGAGAGAATCACTTGGCACCCATGAAATGATCAATCCCCATTAGCATCAGTCTTTTGCTGTCTTTAATCCATAGTACGCCTGGTATATAATAGCAACCCCAAATAATTCTGCCTAGTCACCCTATTGGTGATAAATGAAAATCTTGACTGTTGTGTGGTGAAGAGGGATAGGTCTAAGCCCTACTTTGCTAATGACATTTCAAATAGTATTCTAGTTGGACGATATAAAATGGTTACAGTTCCGGACAGTACAAAATTATTTAGATGGTTCAAATTAGGCGTAATGGCTTCCTGGTCACTTAAATTTGTATCGATTTGTAAAGTCGATACATGAACTTATATTTTTCTTATTTGAACACTTCAACTTGACAGAATAAATACTAATAAACATATTTGATCATTGATCAAGCCTATGTGAAAGTGGCACAACTGACATGGCTACATTGTGTGCAAATCACGTGAATAGTTTTATTTTTATTAAAAATATTAGAAATAAAATAAAATATAAATAAGAAAGAAAAAGAAAAAAAGACCTTTCTGTCTCCCCTTCTCTTTTCCCCTCCCCTCCCACCTCTCTCATCTTCCCAAGCGAACTCCCCCGTCCTATAAAAAAAAATTCATTTTCTATCCTACTTTTCCCTCTCCTTCCTCGTTTCTTTTTCCCTTTCTCTTCCCCGTTCACTAAATGGCTCGTGCACAAGGATGGCAAGCACAAATCTAAAAACAATCCAAATTGTTATGCGTTGATTTACTGGAAAATAAAATGCAAGACCGGATATTTGATTCATCAGCATCATCTGGTTCTTCTTGGCCGTCACTGAGCTCTTCCAGATCGGACTGGAGCTGTTTGGGGAAATCTAGGGTTTGAAGGTGGGGCTTAGCGAAGAAGCCGTCAATATGAGGAGGGCAGGGTTTGGAATCAAAGTAGAATAGTTCTCGGGAGGGACTATCCTTGTCCCATTCCCTTTTGTGAATCTCGTCGTCGGTTAAACACCAGAGAGAACTCAAATTGGAGGAGGGCGTCGTCGCCGTCGAAGTCAGAGAGCCGACGACCTTGTCCACCTGTACTCTGAAGTTGTCATCCATTGCTACCTTGTGAATAGTGTGTATATAACACATCATATATACACAGGCTGTCAAAGCAAAAAAGAGATGTAGGCTATATTGTTGTTGGATGAGGAAGAAGATGATGGTGGTTGAAAATGGCTGAGGTTTGGAATTGTTGGTGGACTATTTATGGTGGAAAAAAAGAAAAAGAAAAAGAAATTAAAATTTTAAAGATTAATTTTTTTCTAATAATATAGGACCCACAAATCCACATGTCATATAACAAAGACCAAACATGTTACATGGCATTTATGTCAGAGCGATTGGCAAACACGTTCAACAAAAAGTGTTTATTAGTATTCATTCTGTCAAGTTGAAATGTTCAAATGAAAAAAGTAAAAGTTCATATATCGAATTTACAGACCGATACAAATTTAGCCATTACGCCTGGAAAATAATTTTGTGGAACACGTTTTCAGAAATAGTTAAAATATTTGTCTTTGTGAAGTAAAAATTGACTGTAGGGAAAAAGTAGACCACAAACCTTTGATGTCACATGCAAGCTAAATCCTAAATTGATTGAAAAAACAGATGGTACATAAGGAAGGTGTTGGCTATGTCACCTTGCAAGTTACAAAGATAGTCAAAGCCTAATTTGACAATTTATGCTCCCTATTCTACATTACTGCCTCCAAATTGTTAGTCAATGTGTAATTCTGCCATCTGACAGACAACTAAAACTACACCCAGTCCGACTCTCTTTATACAACAATTTTTTGTTGGGGGAGAGAGACAACATCAAATATCCACCAACTTCATGCCCCCTTTTCAAATTTGGATCTTTTAGGGAAAACTGATGACTTTCTCCAGCTCAGTCAGTAATCCACCCTAATCCATTTGTACCGCCCAGTAAGAGGTAAATCGTTTACCACATCAAAGTTGTACCTATTGATGAAAAACAAAATGTTCCCATAAGTTCAACATACACGACATTAAAGATGACAGTATCCATGGAATTGAATACTAACTACATACTTGTCCATAAAAAGGCGCTGTTGTTGCTGCTCGGCAAAGGTGAAAAAATCCTCCATTTCTTGAGCTGAAGGGATGTTTCTAAGAATAGAGTCCCATGTTCTTTGAGCTCTTGTGTTTAAGTTTGGGTTGACCGTACCATCGGCTTCCCTCACCAGGCTACAAGGTGTGCTTTCCCTAGTGCTTCTTTTAAAGGAAGAAAAAGAACAAAAACACACTGACAACTATCAGTTACAAAAACCACTTAGTCCCTAAAATCAGACATGCAATCAAAGAAAGCATATCAAATTTCATGCAATGTGAGCAAATACACTGAGAGTGAAAAGGGATATCCTATTTTTAACCTAGAATATAGCTGAGGATTTTGCCTTTGCTACTCAGATATTTGACTAGGACATGTCATTGGAAAAACAAAAACATGGTGCAAAAATAGTTTTAGATGTCTATAAACTTTTATATTTTGCTGCATTTCCAATTAGATCCATGACAACCAAACCCAAAATTTCTTCTTTTTTCTTAACCCATTTTACTGACAAACTGAGCTAATGTTCCGCTATACCTCATTAGTACATCTGATATATCTCTGTTATGACCAGTCAACAGTGCTTACGAAAATGATTCTAGCCAAAAAAAAGAAGTGAATATCCAACTTGTTAACAGAAAAACATTAGATCCAGTTAACTAAGCAGCAGTCTGCAAAAAACTACACTTTTCATTACTAAGTTTACTGTAGGAAAAAAGTAGGGGGATTCCATTAAATCATGTGTTGTTCTTTCTAACAGTAAATGATAAGTCTCTTTTTTATGCAGTGGAACATGGTATTTCCAAAGGTTGTCTGCCTGCCATAGGATACAAAATGGCAATTAGGAGTAATTCTTTTCATGTACATCTAACAGCTCAAACACAATACTACACAAAAAGTTCCGCTTATTCAGAAGGTTGAAAAGATGACTTAAAATAGATGACCAACATCTCGAGACACCCAACCAATAATTTCATATTTTCCTTGATCAAAAGAGAGAAAACTAACAAAGCAACAATTTTTAATGAATTTATAACTAAGCAAATTAAGAGAAAGCACATTTAGACAAACAGAAAAATAACTTCAACCATGAAAAATGCTGTGGAATATTAAAAGCATCATTCCTCTTAAAATTTTGACAAAATTGTTTTACAAAGAAACTGAAAAAGCATTTAAAAAAAAAAGTGGTACCCACGAATGCAACACCAAAAGAGGAAACTAAAAGAAACCTTTTTTTTTTTTGTGAATGTGAAAGTTGCTCAAAGGGCCCTTTCAAACAAAAGCAACAAACTCTTTTTCCCCTTAGTATTATCCACAAAAAGTTTACAAAGAAATAATCTTTTTCCCTCTTTCCCGCCTTAAACCGCTAAAACATATTGATTGATAAAAAAATTAGGGGCAAAACACAATATAAAACACATTAAGAACAAAATAGTTGAGTTTGATAAGCATGCAGGCTAAAGAGGAAGATTTATTATACCTATCTCTGGGTTCAAAATCAAGAATATTCTCTCCAAATGAAATTCCATTCACATCCAAGAAACCATCTTTTTGTGTAATGGAAACAGACCCAACAGAGCCAGACACTAGAAACCTCGAATCAGATTTTGGGCTTTCCTCTGTGAGAAGGTTCGTGGTATTTCTGTTGTCGGAGAGAGGGGTGGGTGGTTTCTCAAGGCGGCGGGAACGAAGCTGAAGGTAACAAGAGTCTGAAGCAGAAACAGACGGCGGCGGCGAAGTGAGGGAAGAGTGAAGGCGCTGAAGAGCTAGGGTTCTTGCTCTGGTACGAACACCGAGTGGAGTTGCCTGTGACACCTCCATCACTGCCACATCCCCTGTTATTTTAGCTTTTCTCATGTATTTTCCCATATGTTTCAGTGAAAAGAGAGAAGGTTCTTGATTTTGAAAATGGGGAAAAATGAAGAGGTAGAAGAAGAAGAAGAGGCGGGGGAAGGGTTTGATTTGTAAAGGGAAGAGAAGAGGGAGGGAAAAGAGGGAAAGGGGCAAAGAAGAGAAAAAGGGGGGCAAGGGGTTGGGTTTTGTTTTAGGTGAAGTTAGGGTTGAAACGGGATACTTATGAGTCAGGGACTCAACACTAACGTTTAACCACTTTCTTTTTCTTTTCTTTTTTCCTTTTCACTTTCTCTGTTTTCTTTTTGGCCTTTTTTACTTTTTTCTTTCTTTTAATCTATAATAAACTTAATTTTCAAATCAAGATAAAAGAAATTCTCTTCTGCACTTGGATTAGGAAAAAAAATTAAATGTCGAGTTATAGGTTATTTCGAAATCCACACTTGATTTGGACCAATTTTATTTTTGTTACTAATACAAAAAAAATTAAGAATTGTAGAACTTTATTCACAACTGAACTAACGGGATTTGATAACAAGGGTCAAATACTTAACTTTTGTTGTTATCAAAATTAATTTTAAAAAAATTAAATTTATATATTTAGAAGTAATAAAACTTGCAATTTTTTATATTAAGATAACTAAAATATATAAAAGAAATTTTATTTTGCAGAACTTTATTCACAAAAAATATTTAGAATAACAATCATTATATAAATTATAAGTTACCGTGTATGAAGTTTTGAATATCATCAAGTTCTTAGGAGATTAAGATTATACTGTAATCTCATGATAATGTTATCATCAAGGGGGATATTTGAAACATCATGTTTTGTAACCCTATTATCGAATATTAAATAAACTAGTCTTAGGGTACGCGCTTTGCGCGTGTACCCCATATTAAAAAATATACAAATCTAAAAAATGTATAATTAAAGAAGTATAAGTTCTTTAGTATAATGATGTTGATCTTATTTAGCTAGCTCAGTTTAAAAAAATTATTCCATAGAAGTTCTTAGATGTGTTATTCTGAATTCCGAGGACTTCTATAGGAATATCTTATGAAAACTATTGTTATTTTTGCGACCTAATAATGAAATAACTAAATAACTCAAAAGTACTTTTACAACAATCTTTCAAATATTTGCCAAATAATATACGATTTTTTAATCCTTTTTATTTTTTCGAAATTTAAAAATGATGATGTAGGCCATATAGCTCCTAAAAATGATAATTGGCAATATAAAGTCTAAAAATGACAAATATTAAGTTAATATTTTACGATAAATAACTTAATTCATTAAAAAATATAAAAAATTATTGTTTGTTCGAATTGATTGCAAAAAGAAAGAAAAATTATTAATGTCAACACATTTAGAATATATTTTTTCATTTAAAATTTAATCCTTATTGCTTCAAGTTTGTATATTTATAAATTTGACTCTTAATATTATACGATTACCAGTTTGCTCTATTTTCTGATTTCTTCTATTCTGATCTTCTTCATATGAAAATACATTTATGTACTCTATGTTATTTGTTTAATATTATATAAATATTACTAAATAATGTATATTTGAAATGCAATTGTCGATTGTCTTTTTGAAAGTTTTTCTAGAATTTAATATTAGGTTGTGCATTTATATTTTTATATGTAAATTCTTTAGATTTAATGATAGAATTTTAATGGGAATCTACTACCTTTATCTAAAAAACCTAAAATAATATAAAATAAATAAAAAATAACTATAGACGTAAGAAACCTAATGAAAACAGATTATTTATGAAGTAAATAAGGAAAGTATTAACTTACGTAAAGCTATTCAATTTTAAATTCCTAAATATTAGGAGTTTCTTACATGTTCAAATAAGAAAGTATTTAATAGCCAAAACTTTAGTTGATTTTAAAATAACAAATATTAGGAATATAATTTAATTACAATTTTGTCCAATAAAAAATCTACTTTTAAGGGGTAAAAAATGCGAACGACATTTCGCTAAGGGCCTTCGTGCTTTTATAATATAGTATAGATATCTATTAGAGACCCTTATAAACAATACTAAAAGTATTGTTGCTGTGTTGCCTTAGTTTCATATTTGATATTCCTACTTTTCGATGATTTTATGGTCTCTTCCAATGATATTAGATTTTTAGATCGTCAATTGTGATTAAAAGATTGTGAAACTTACAAATCTGCTTGAATAACCAACACACAATCGAATTCTAAATTGTCAATTGTGATTATAAGATTGTGAAACATATATAACTTCGTTTTTATCATACCCCAATATTGACGCACCAACCTCCATGTGGTAGATCTTATGTAGATACTAGATATTCTCCGTTCCCCTTTTCTATTTAATCTAATTTAAATATTCACTTTAATTAATCTTTTGACTGTTTTACGCATATTAAGAAATTTATCATTTAACATTAATTAACAATAAAATTGACCACGTTAAACTTAATTTGTTCATTAGAATACAATGAAAAAAGTTAATTCTTCTTGGTATTTGAAAAAATAGTAATATTATGAACCACAAAAAAGGCAAAGAAATCAATTAAGTTGATCATAAGGGTTAATGTATTGGTCAAAATTTGGACCATACTTAATGGCTTCGTTGGTCGTGGTCGAAGTCTAGGTCGACCTACATTTGGGGACGAAGGGCATTTCTTGAAAGAGGTCGATGTTGGGTCGAATAGAAGGACATATCATAACGGCGGGATAGTTTTAGGTTAGGAAGAGGTCAGAATATTTTCTCCCTTGTACTTTTTAGGGTTTCTAAAGAATGTTCCCTATATATAGGAAAAGAAAAAGAGAAAAAAGGATTTGAAACTCTTTAAAAGAACACTCTGTAATATTGACTATTGAAGAATATACAACACTTGTCTTTTCTATTGATTCTCAAGTCCAAAGATACATTTTCATATACAAGATCCAAGAACCTTGTATTCCACCCATACTTCCTATCATCTGCATTGGTGACAAAGAGTTAGTTGACTCTTTTGCTTAACATATGGGGCGAAGATGTCCTTTAATATTACATTTATTGTCATTACATGCATTAAATCCTTATACTCACTTATGTGTTCATTATCAATCATCAAACGTATCTTTGCCTAGCATTTATTATTGTAACACTCGGATTCGTTCTATCCACCATCAAGTTCATAGATCTAGCGGTTATTAGCTTGACTAGGATTAACCTTTCATTTCAATCATTAAATCTTTTAAAGAAATATTTATCACGTTTTTGGTAAAATAATTTGGCGCCGTCTGTGGTGATATTCTAGTTAAAATCTATATTTCTGTTAGATCTAAAAATAAAAATAAAAATAAACACGCACGTACACACCTATCTTTTTCCGTTTGCACAAACTAACAATGGCAGGAAGAGGAGAAGAAAGGTTAAAGGCCATAACAGATGTCACTGCCAACCTCATGAGCATCATCAACGAGGCTAGCGACGAGGGAGAGGAAAACACTACACCTAATGTCACACCAGGACGGAGTAGTTCGCCACCCCCATAGAAGCGTAACCGTCATTCGAGTAAGGGACGCTTCCACATCCACAGCTGAAGAAGCACCGCCAGCAATGAAAAAATTACTGGAAGCATGGATGACAAGTACTCTAAACAACTTCCTCAACAAGCCAACTCAAGGAGCAACTCATAACACCGCACCAGCGGAGGCAGCAACCATTAACGAGCAACCGTTACCCACCCAACAGGTAACACTAACACCACTGTTGATGCAGGCAACGATGCACTTGCAGCCATACTAAAAAAATATGGAAGAAATGGAAAATGAAAATAAGGCACTATGAGACCAGATGAAAGAGCACCAGGAGAGGGTCGACAAGATACCTCGTGCCCCAAAACTCCTGCCTAAACGGGATGTCGGCCGGTTTGTAGAACAATCATATAGCGAAGAAGCGGCCCCGCACCCCATTCCCAAAACCTTCAAAATGCCACCAAACTTGAAAATATATGACGACACGACGGACCCCGAAGATCACATAGTTCATTATGTCACTGCGGTGAAAGGCAACGACCTCTCAAAGGAGTAGGTGTCATTTGTATTATTAAAGAAATTCGGCGAAACCCTAACAGGGGGAGACTTGACGTTGTACTCCCAGCTACCAGCACGGTCTATAAGAACATTTGAGAAAATGGTCGATAAGTTTGTAACCGCCCACGCTGGAGCCAAAAAGCCGAGGCTAGGGTGAGTGACATATTCGTCGTTAGACAGTCGCCCGATGAAGGACTCAAGGACTTCCTCGCCTGATTCATTAGAGTCAGGATGAGCTTGCCAAATGTATGTTAAGGCATGGCCGTGGTGGCCTTCCAAAATGGGCTAAACAGAACTGGGTCGAGGGTGACCAGAAAAATGCAGAGCAGACTCATGAAGTACCCTCCCACCATTTGGGAAGAAATTCACAACGCCTACTGCGCCGAGGTCCGAGCAGACGATACGACCTCAACGGCTAACGTTAGTCCATACTGAATCAAGACGAGATCCCCAAAAAGATCACTCAGTCTCACGTCCTAACCGGGATCGGCACCAGCCTTATGTCAGAATGGCTATTCCACCATCTCCTTGCCATACGGAAGGGTTGTCTAGGACAGGGACTCAACGGAATGACAAAGGTATGCCCCCACTTTTATACACTCATAATTTTTGTGTTTCCCCTTCAGAAATAGTGTACACACTGGAAAAGCTCGGCCCAAAGGTGAAGTGTCCGCAAAAGATGAATCCCGACCCAAACACTAGAAGGTCGAATGCTCTTTGTGAGTTCCACCAGGAACGAGGCCACAAGACAGAGGATTGCACAACTTATGACAAGAAGTGGTGAACATGCTCAACCAAGGACACTTAAAAGAACTAATGAGCGACCGCGGAAGAGCCAACTTTGGAAGAGGACAAGAACAACACCAAGGCCCCCCAAAGCCACCCTCCCCCACCCGCACCATCTAGATGATCATCGGCGGGGGTGATGAAGCCACAATCAACCATGTGAAGTTCACCACCACGCACAAACTGAAGCGGTCAATCACCCACGAACGATATGACGACCTCGAAGACAGTATCATCTTCGATAAGTCGGATACCCACGGTTTGACTTTCCATCACCTTGATGCTCTTGTTATTACCTTACAAATTTTGGATACTGATGTGAGAATAATAATGGTCGATGATGGAAGCGGCGCGTGTATTATCCACCCCTGAGTTCTCGCCCAAATGAGACTCGAGGATAAGATAGTACCACGCTGCATAACATTGACATGGTTTAACAATGCAGTTGAGCGAACTTCAGGAGAAATAACGTTACCCGTCCTGGCTGGGGGCGTCACCTTAGAGACAATGTTCCATATCATGAACCAGGATACAACCTACAACGCTATCATAAGACGGCCTCTGATACACGGCATGAGAGCCATTCCATCCAGCATGTATCAAGTAATCAAGTTCCCTACCCTGTGGGGAATATTCAGCATCCGGGGCGAACATCGCACATCACAAGAATGCTATCGCATCGCCCAAGATTGTACATATACTCAATAGTTGAAAGGAGTGAGCTCAGAAGAAGAGCAATTACCAAAGTCGGGAACCAAAACCTGACGAGCAAAATGGCGTCATCAAGGACCCCGACATCGTGGAGGCCACGGGGTCAACCGTAGAGGACCTCGACCTCGTCCAAAAAGACAAAAATGACACCAGTAAAAAAGCCTACATCGGCCACAAACTCTCCGAACCAGGTAAATTTCACAAATTTCTAACTGACAGTGCAGACCTATTCCCTTTTTCCCATGCAGATATGCCAGGTATCTCAAAGGACATCGCCACACACAAATTGAATGTAGATCCACTCTACCCTCCTGTACGGCAAATGAGAAGAAAATTCAATGAAACAGTTCGCGGGGAGGTAGAAAAACTACTCGCCAACTAGGGCTGGCTAACGGGCCGGGCCCGGGCCAAACGGGCCAAGTGGGGCCGGGCCAAATGGGCTGCGGGCTATGCGGGCCCGGGCTATGTGGGTGGAACCGGGCCCCCACGGGCCACATGGGCCCGGGCTAAGCGAGCGGGCCCGCGGGCCAAATGGGCCTAAACGGGTCCGGCCTATTTTTTTAAATTTTTTTTTTATGTAAGGCAATTTCTTGTAAATCTTTGGGATATATATATATTGTAATTCATATTTAAACACAAAAAATAGTAAGTTTCTTCAAATTAATAATAATAGTAC
>ML267188.1:0-58273 GCA_005239495.1 Nicotiana undulata
ATAGCTATTCCTATCAATAAAGTTGAAGCTTCTTCTTACTTAGTTGAGTCAAACACTTTATGGTATGCGCGTTTAGGCCACGTCAACTTCAAAACATTACGGAAAATGATTAATTTGGAAGTATTGCCAAAATTGAATTGCATTAACTCAAAATGTCAAATCTGTGTGGAATCAAAGTCTGCTAAGCATCCGTATAAGTCTGTCGAAAGGAATTCAAGTCCTTTAGATTTAATTCACACAGATATTTGCGACATGAAGTCAACACCATCTCGCAATGGGAAAAAGTACTTCATCACTTTTATTGACGATAGTACGAGATATTGCTATGTTTACTTACTTAGTAGTAAAGATGAAGCAATTGATGCATTCAAGCAATACAAGAATGAAGTTGAAACACAACTTAACAAAAAGATCAAAATGATAAGAAGTGATAGGGGTGGCGAATATGAATCTCCTTTTGAACAAATATGTTTGGAAAATGGCATTATTCACCAAACAACTGCCCCGTACTCTCCTCAATCTAACGGAATTGCGGAAAGAAAGAATCGAACATTAAAGGAGATGATGAATGCCTTGTTGATAAGTTCTAGTTTACCACAGAACTTGTGGGGGAAGCTATACTTACAACAAACCGAATAATCAACCGTGTACCCATAGTAAAACAAAGTCCATCCCGTACGAAAAGTGGAAAGGAAGAAAACCCAACTTGAAATACTTCAAAGTGTGGGGGTGTTTAGCTAAAGTACATGTTCCTAAGCCTAAAAGGGGGAAGATAGGATCAAAAACGGTTGATTGTGTATTTATTGGATATGTAACCAATAGCAAGGCATATCGTTTTCTGGTTCATAAATCAGAAAATCCTGAGATTCACGTTAATACAGTAATAGAATCAGATAATGCTAGATTCTTTGAAACTATTTATCCGTATAAAAAGGAAAGTGAATTGTCCTACCAAAAGTCAAAACGACCTCGGGAGGAAACAACAAATGGTATGCCTAATGAGAAAAATCCGAGAAGAAGTAAACGTCAAAGGACATCTACTTCATTCGGTCCAGATTTTCTGACTTTTATGCTAGAAAATGAGCCTCGAACCTTCAAGGAAGCAATGTCTTCCTCAGAAGCACAATATTGGAAAGAGGCTGTCAATAGTGAAATAGAATCCATATTGAGCAACCACACTTGGGAATTGGTTGATCTTCCTCCAGGTAACAAAACATTGGGTTCTAAATGGATTTTCAAGAAGAAAATAAAAGACGATGGTACTATTGACAAATACAAGGCAAGACTTGTTGTCAAAGGATTTAGACAACGAGAAGGTCTTGACTATTTTGACACATACTCGCCGGTAACAAGAATTACATCCATTCGGATGCTAATAGCGTTAGCCGCCTTGTATAATCTTCAAATCCATCAAATGGATGTAAAACCAGCCTTCTTGAATGGTGATCTGGAGGAAGAAATTTACATGAACCAACCTTAAGGGTTTGTGGTTCCGGGAAAAAAAAAGAAGGTGTGCCGACTTGTTAAGTCCCTTTATGGACTAAAACAAGCACCCAAGCAATGGCATGCAAAATTTGACCAAACAATGTTGTCAAATGGATTTAAGATTAATGAATGTGATAAATGTGTTTACATTAAGAACGTTCCAAATCATATAGTCATTGTTTGCTTATATGTTGATGATATGCTAATAATGAGCAAAGACATTGCCGACATTCAAGCTACTAAGCGAATGCTTGCTAGTAAGTTTGATATGAAAGACTTAGGAGTGGCCGATGTAATTCTAGGAATTAAAATCCATAGGACTCCTCAGGGTCTGGCTTTGTCTCAATCACATTACGTGAAAAAGGTACTTGAAAAATTCAAACACTTGGAATTTAGAAGTGCAAAAACTCCAATTGACTTAAACCATTATCTTGTAAAGAATAAAGGTGAAAGCACATCTCAATTGGATTATGCTCGTGTATTGGGAAGCTTAATGTATATCATGAACTGTACACGTCCTGATATAACCTGTGCAATAAGTAAACTTAGTCGATTCAAAAATAATCCCAACAAACATCACTAGGTGGCAATGAAACGAGTTCTGGGATATTTGGAATATACCCAAGATTACGCTTTGCACTACAATAAATATCCTGCGGTTATCGAAGGAATAGTGATGCAAATTGGATAACCGGCTCAACAAAAACAAAATCCACAAGTGAATATGTTTTTACTGTTGGCAGTGGAGCAGTATCTTGGAAGTCTTCCAAACAGACGTGCATCGCTCGCTCTACAATGGAATTAGGGTTTATAGCTTTGGATAAAGCCGGTGAAGAAGCTGAATGGCTTCGAAATTTCTTAGAAGACATTCCGTTCTGGCCAAAACCTTTGGCTCCTATATGCATACATTGCGATAGTGAGGCTGCAATAGGACGGGCAGGGAGTGTTATGTATAACGGAAAGTCTCGTCATATACGACGAAGACATAAAACCGTTAGACAACTACTTTCTAGTGGAATTATCACTATTGATTATGTAAGATCAAAGGATAATGTGGCGGATCCGCTTACAAAAGGCCTAACTAGAGAGGGAGTTGAGAAATCATCTAAGGGAATGGGACTATGGCCGAGGACAAGTCATCATGGCGGTAACTCTACCTAGAATTTTGGATATTCCGAAATTCTAGGTAGAGTTACCGCCATGATGACTTGTCCACGGCCATGGTCCCATTCCCTTAGATGATTTCTCAACTCCCTCTCTAGTTAGGCCTTTTGTAAGCGGATCTTCGTCATGTTTCTGTAGAGTTGGAAACAAACAGAACTTTGTTAAATCAGTGAAGTTTTGATATCTTCAAACTGAATACCAAACCAAACATACAACACGTAACAATGGTGAAGTTATATACTTCAAACCCGTACGTATATTATTTCGGTAAAGTTTTGATATTCTTTAAACCAGACAGAACAGTTATTGGAGTAGAAAGCACAAAGGCTTTAGTCTCCAAACCAGTATACAAAATATAGATAACAGTTCAATATAAATTTCAACACAGAAACGTTAATAAAATTCCTTAACCAATGTGGTACAAAGTTCATGACAAAAGCTCACTTGATTCAAAATTTTCATTCATGACAAAAACTCAAAAAACGGAATAAACCTTTGCTGAACGTTGCTTTCCCTTTTGAACAGACACCTCTTCCTGAACAGACATCACACCTCTTCCGATAATTGCCTATAAATTTCGAGGCATGGCTTACTATTCACTCACTGAAAATCGAGAATTTTCTTCTGAATACTGCATTCTACTTCGCAGTCTTTCCCTCAAATTCGTAAGTGTGATTTTGCTCCATTCTTTGAGTTCGTTTGTATCCTGCAGTTTGTATTGCCACTGTTGCAGGAAGGTGTATTCCGTTTCATCCTGGGAGGATTTAATCCATTACCTTGGCAACTTGTGAGGGGGTTAAAATTTCTTAAGGACACAAAAGGAAATTGTGGACTCGGAATATTTATTATCGTTTACAGATTTTCTGTTTCTTCTAACAGTTTACTGATTTATATTTTAACACAGTTTGAACAACAATGCTTGCATTATTTTTTCTAAAATCTCCTACCAACCGACCCAAAAAAGGACCGTAAGAAAAAGAAAGGATACAAAAGTAAAAGGAAAATAAAAGATAGAGAAAATGGAAAAAGGCGCTAACACGCCAACTAAACCTGCCCCATTTATTCATAATGTATATTCCCATTTAGTTCTGTTTATAGGATAATTCTATACAATTGGGATAGACGATTAAAGCAACAAATTCTTTATTGAATAACTCTTATTATTATAAGAAAACCAAAAACAAAACATATTATATTGAAATGTGTAAAAATATTTAGTAAAAAATTGAAAGAGAACATGCCATCCACTGTACAGCAGTGGCGGACCCACGTGCAACTGAACTCGCTTCACCAAAATATAATATTATGTATATATATAAATTAGGATTAAAGCTGTATAAATTTTGTATAAATATTTTATTTGAACTCACTTGACAAGTACTATTTAACGACTAAAGTTATATACTTCTAAGATTGTATACGCTTGCACAAAATTTTGAGTCCGCCACTGCTGTACAGTATGAAACTAAAGAATTACTAGTAACCAACTTTACTGCGCACTCGATTTCTTTAATCTCCTATTCAGGCGTGGCAGCAGTATTCTAACTTTGATAAATGTAGAGGAAATTGCTGAGAACTTACATTAGCTAGGGTTCATAATATCTTTTTTCCTAGCTGTCATATGGAAAATGTTAAAGTTTTGAATACTTTCTGCAATAAAAGTAAACTATGAGAAAAGATTAATTGTCTTCTTGACAACTAACCCATTCATCAGATGGATTTAATTAAATAATGGTAGCTTTTAAATTAGGATGAAGTTTCTTTGAGAGGTGTTGTTATGGCCACACTTCTCCAGCCTAGCAACAGTACATATAAATTTGGTGTTATGTGAGCAACATTTTGTCTCATCATAACAACGGGTGCAATCAGATATAAGATTTCAAATATGATCTGGCTAAATAAATAAGGACAATTGTTTTTTACTTGGTAATTGCGTTTCTGTTGTGCACTAAATTAGAGGTGGCAAAATCGGTGGATTAAATGGGTGACAAATGCATAATGTGTTTCAAAAAATCGTAACAGAAACTATGAAGAAAGAAATTAGGTGTAAAACATCATCACTGTCTTTAAAAAAAATGCATGTATTATATTCAGATAAATAAGGATGTTTCTCCGAATACGAGTAAGTATTAAACTTATATTGTGATTTTAAGAATACGAGATCTAATTCAATATCAATTGATAAACGACGAATTAACTAAATGAAATTGAACGGTAAAAATAAATCAAACCACTGTTGTAGCGATGTATCAACCTCGATTAGAAACAAGCTCGAGATCAAAAGTTAAGAACAGTAGTAAAATGTAAGCAAGTAAAGAGCAGTGTATTGTTATTTCTCAGTGAACGTATATGATGGTTACAAATGAACAGGGTTCCTTTTTATATAGTAGAGGAATCCTAAATAAGGTACAACTCTCATTTCAGAAATAAAATCCATGATTGATGTCCATAACCGTTAACGGTTCCGTCACTCCCCAGATTCTCGCCGAGATCTGTGGTCGAAAACTGAGATCTCGCTATTCAGTTATTTGACGTCGATCATGCTCGGTCTCGATTCCCAGTGAGTACTTCGATCTCCATGTCTTAGAACTCAAGCTCGGAATAGAGTCATAAAGTGGTTCACTTGTGTTCAGTACTTGCCTTGTACTCTTCCCGAGTTAGTATAGCAAATGTGTTTTAGAAAATTGAGTTGTAATCAAGTGTTATAAACATTTAGTGAGTTAGAGTGAGTGTTTGGCTTTACAAGTCAGAGTTACTTGTGAATCAAATAGGAGTAGTAGGAGCACTGGAGAGTATTTAATTACAACATTGTAATTGATACATTTTGGTTCATTGTTCTTGTGAAGTGGGAACTGAAAAATCCTACTTGATAGGTCGTGATTTTTGCATATTTTTAACCGATGATTTTTCACGTAAAAATCATTATGTTTATTTTATTACTTGTTTACTTTTCACTTAAGAAACAGAATAAAAAACCAATTTCTTAGTAATTCGTATGCACACTCAAACTAACATTCTTAACATGAAAAATATACATAACTTTTCATTAACTTTGTTAAGTTAACATATCATCATAGCACTGAGAAGGAACCAAATTGTACATTATATATTCAAAGGTGATTTGTTTTTCCCGATAATCATTCACAATTTCCACGAACATAGTTCATACAGACGTGGCCTATTTTCGTACTATATTTTTCTTTTGTCTAATTTTGACTTAGCTAAAAACTAATAATAATAAAACAGATCTTATCAAATAAAAAAAAGAAGAAGAAATCTCATGCTGCAGTAGTTCTGAGTCTTGTTATCACCCTTTCTCTCATTGTTCTTGAATGCGCCAATCCTTCATCCTTTCTATTTCTCCTTGGATTTAACAATTTAGACAAAAATCCTCCTTTCTTCTTATTCCCATTACTCTCTTCCAATATTCCACCTTCTCTTCTTCTCGTTATTAAAGCCAACGATCTACTCTTCTTAAGCACATTATTGTCCATTCTATAATGAGGTGGAGAAGAACATGAGGACACATCCGAAGACGAAGATAAAGAAGACAAAGAAGAAGAAGAACAAGACGAAGTAATAGTAGTTGTAGTATTACTTCGTGAAGTCGTTCTTGAAAGCAGAGAGAGTTTTTCACTAAGACAAACGGAGCAAACCCCAGGGTTTTGCTTGTGTTTAGGGTGTTTTTTACAATTGGACTTTGCTTTGCTTTTGATGATTTGCATCTGATCCCTACGATTCTTGAAAATTCTCCTTCTGTTTTCCATGGTATTGTTTTTGGCTAGATGTTCTTGGAAATGAAGAGGGTGTGAGGGTATATATAAGTATTAAAAAATGTTGGCAAAAGAGGTTTCTTTGATAGTTCATGTGAGGTTCGTAATGAGGTTCATAAAAATGACGTGTTATGTGAGATTTTTTGAAAAGTCTATATGTTGATGGCCCAAAATGCACTGCTAATTTTTTTTTTATTTTTTATTTACTAATCAGAAAAGGAAAAATCCATAACTCGTGTTAGACTAACCGTTTGGTTTTGCTGAGTCGGTGGCTAAAAAGGACGAAGCAATGAAGCTTTCTTTACACTTTCTTACGTGGGGCAAGCGTGGAAATTGACTCTGTTAATCTTACTTTAGATTAAATATTTAAATAAGTATAACAAAATACAAATTGAGTAAATTAGACGATTATCCTTCTTGTACGACCAAAGAATACTCCCAAAATTCTTCAACTTGTTATACAAATATTTTAAATCATACTTTATTTTGATTCACAATATTACTATATGATTTAGCGTGCAAAAGTTCCAATATTTCATTTTGCACTTTTAATAACATTTTCTTAAAGTAATTTTTTTGGAGGTCTCTAAGGTAGTAATTTGTAATAAATGAAATGAGCTATAAGTTCAATTACAAATTTAGAATCATTAACTTCAAATTTTGACTATGCTTCTCCCACAAAGGCTCCAACCCTCATTTTACTATTTTCTTTCGTAGTATTTGTTTTTCCAACTTTATAGGCGAAAACCAGATAGTAATAACCTACAAATAGGGGAATCATATCTTGTTGCAACGTGAATTAGTTGAAAATTAAAATCAAGTTTGTTCACCAATGTGTTTAATACAACGGAAGACAATTTTCAATTAAATATTTTTTTGACAACCATTTTGATAGTATTTGATTGCAAGAAAATATATTCTCACGACTATCTTAACTTATTATCACTTGCTCCAACTAATACTTAGACGTTATTATTAATCTGTAGTACTCAAAAATTTCCTTAGAACAATATCTGATTTGCTGACATTACTACTAATCTTCCATAAAATATTCTAAAATTCCGTATACACGATTGTGCACATGTTAGAATTAATAGGCTGAAATGAAGACACGAGTGCAAACGACAAAGAAAAGAAAGAGAGCTCAGTTTCCATGTTAACAAATTACCATATTTCTTCCAAGTCGATCTCAAATTAAACTTGCATCTCCAAAATGGACAAACATCTACGTTGGTGTAAATGGAATATTTGTAAAAGAAGAGTAGAAGACAGTTTGCGCACCTACCATATCACGCGTTCTATCTTTTTGCAGAAAAGATATACCTTTGTTTAATTTTAAGCATTGAAACTGCAAATTATTCTCCTACTGCTGCCAGTTATTCCTCCCTACTACTGATCTTATTCCTATCCTAACAACCTCGCCGTTTTCTGGTCTAGGGGGTATTCAACCTAACTAGTTTATCTCCATAGGAAATGTAGTATCCAAAGGAGTTGATCATGTCACCCATGTCATGTTTAGCTAAAAAGTTGAGTACCTAACATAGGAAAAGAACAAAAAAAGGCCCAACTTCGTGATCACAACAGAATGTAGCTGTAGAAGTGTGCAAGAATGGGGGTCAAACAAGTTGTCGCCTTCATGTTTAGCTAGAAAATGAGGACAGAGAAAAGCCAAATATACTTGAAAATGGGAGGACGTGTTCATCATTTTTCTCCTTCTACCTTATTTTGCAGATTCGTTTGCTTCCGTACTTGTGCTTTTACTTTCAATGGGGCATTGGGATACATAAGGTTTCAGCTGCAAAAGAAAGTTGCAAGGTGTAAAAAACTTCACATAAAAAAAGGATCACAAGTTCCACAAACATTTTCTACCATCTATTGAGCACTTACGCAACTACACTCGAAAGAGAGACAAGTTTCTTTTACCTAGACTATAGACCATGTACATAATGCTGTTATGTAAATTCAAAGATAATTTTCAGAGAAGCTGAGACGGGGATCACTATCTTGGAAAAGGGTGAAAGGTGAACACCCACCAATATAGAATGTCAAAAGTATAGAAAGCAGCAGATCACAGAATACAAGAAAGTGCAGTCTGAATTTAACTCATTTTGGGGCATGCTTGAAAAGTCCATGCCCTAATCCATGGGCTAGGAAAATGCTAGGTCTAACCTACCTCAAGCACTACCTGTTTCAAGGTATTAAAAGGCTTTGAAAAGATTAAATATGATGGGATAACCCAAAGAATGTTTTCATTTTCTATACCTTTTTGACAAAAAGAAAGTGAATGAATGTAAAGACAAATCAAAAGCAAGTGGTGATCTAAGCAAGTGCTGAGCCCAAACAAAAAGTGTAAGTACCAACGTATTTCCTAGAAGGGACTGAAAATTATACTATATTTCTTTAGATGAATCAAAAGAAGTTCATTAATAATACACCAAGATAGCATTATCTTCACAAAAAGTATCGTGTTAAAGCTGTAGAACTTGGGAACCTCTAGCTGACCAATGTATTTAACATCTATATATCGTTATCTACCCTATAAGGCTCTTACCTCATGTAGGATACATAATGGAAAAAGAACAAAGGCAATAATGAGTGAAGTAATACATCTCATATTTTGATAAGCAGATTTCCAGATAGACCATAATCTAGTTCCAAAGGTTATATAGTTTTTTTAATCATCTCATGGACAGAAGAAAAAAAGTTGCCACTGAGTGATCTTATTTATGCTGGTCTGTATTACTTCACAAAGCCCTTATGTGAGTAAACAAGATAATTACTTCTCCAAAACAACAAAAATAATAAAAGAGAAAGTAAAACAAGATGAGTACTGAAAGTAATAACAAACATACAGGTCCATTAGGAGCATAACAGAAAGGATTGTCACGCACATATATTCTAGGTAAGATTCGGAGTTTAAAAGTTACAAAATATGCCAAAGGCAAATTGACGGCATTTCTATCTCGTTATCATACACAACACAAGCTGCAATGAATTGGATATACTCTAAAAGGTCGCCGCCAGAAGAAATGTGTTTATTAACTAGACCTGCCCCTATCTGTGGGACGGACTTTTAGGACCTATTAAAACTCTTAGGGACTAAAAAGTTAACTCCTACTTTTCATACCAATTTTCAACGGAGGCTTGAATGCTATTAGCATCATATTATATTCCAACATTAATCTTCCTCAATTCTTTATTAAGAGAGACAACTTATCAGAATTAATTATTAGGATAGAATAAGAATGGTATACACACTTATAGATAGTTTAAGATACAAACTTTTAGCTAGTTTACAGCAAACACCAGTTATTTTTACTATCCAATTTATTTGGATAACATACAAAGGTTGCTATAGATGAATTTGTGCAACAATTTCAAAAAATTAAGAGGTAGACATACGCTTGAACCAGTATATTTACTAATTTCAAAAATTCTTGATTTAAAAAAAAATGTATCACTCCTGAAGCATGAAAATTTACTGCATATATGTGACAAATACTTAAAAAATTCTAAACAGATAACCAGTAGAAATAGTTGTAAAGATTGCAGTGCCTGCATTGTCAATATATTTTTGTTTTCTGCATTGTAATTATATCGTTATCACCCTTATTTAAAGTGTTATTTGCATTATGATTAACAGTATTTTTAAACTATAAATTATTATAAGTAGGCGGTCTGATAGACAATTACTGATTTACAAGACAGTATTGGAAGAAAATATGATAATTTATTTACAGTAAGTTTTCTCTTTTTACATTTACTAGAAGGAAGCACAGGCAGAAGCTCAAGAAGGAAGTGGTGGCTGCTATTTGGGGGCTACAATTCATCACATATGGACTACTAGGAATAAAAAACTGTTTCAGGGTGGAAGTGTACAGACGGATACTACAGTTACACAGATTAAAAGAGATCAGAGAGAGAATTGAGATGATCAAAGTGTCAAATAGAGGATATAGGAGTAGAGGATTCATACACAGACTATTGTGTAATTAGAGATATTATGGAGTCCCATTTTCTTTGAAGAAGCTAGGAGCTCTCTAGGTGTATTTGATTAAATTTGCTATCAATGGTAATATTCACAATTGTTACAATAACAAGTTACGTTTGATTGCTCTTCATCAAGTGGAAAGGCTAGAAGGTGAGCAACGAAAGGAACATTGATCAGAGAAAATGTTGATTGGTCAAATCTAGAACTACATAGTTAGGCAGCTTCTCTTGCATAACAACATAACCACCAGTATATTTACTAATTTAAAAAATTCTTGATTTAAAAAAAAATGTATCACTCCTGAAGCATGAGAATTTACTGTGCATATGTGTGACAAATACTTAAATAAATTCTAAACAGATAACCAGTAGACATAGTTGTAAAGATTCAAGTGCCTACATTGTCAATATATTTTAGTTTTCTGCATTGTAATTATATCGTTATCACCCTTATTTAAAGTGTTATTTGCATTACGATTAACAGTATTTTAAACTATAAACTATTATAAGTAGGCGGTCTGATAGGCAATTACTGATCTACAAGACAGTATTGGAAGAAAATATGATAATAGGATTCAGGACTTCTTAGGCAAGGGTTAGGGTGAATAGGACTCGTTGGACTCCAGAACTGTCCATTGTACGGGAGATATACGACTAAGAAATAGCCCTATTCCTTTTGGTTCATGCATGGATGGGATTTGACTATACAATTGAGCAAGAACTGAATTGAAAGAAAAAAAGGGAAGAAAAGCTTATTGAAACCATCTCTATTTGTTTTGGTTGAACCGTTGTTTAATTAAAAACTACTTAAAAACACAGAATGAAATCAGAAAGCAAGATGTCCTTATAAACTAATACATATGGAAGAACATAAGAACATGGAAGCAAGTCAGCAACTGCAGTTAAATAACAGCTTCTCTCCTTAAGCAAGGGTGGGAATGGGAGGAGGAGGAAGACGGTTTGTTTCCTTTCTTTCTGTCAGCCATTCCCCTTGCTGAAGAAAGAGTCTTAGAATGGCAGAAAGGATAAAGAGATCTAAAGGAATGCTATCAACTTGCTAAGTTTAGCTGAACTGCATAACCTAAAACGGGGCTAAGACCAGAGGTGGAAACATGGGTAAATGAGTGATGAAAGCACTTGTTGCCTCTTTTTACTTTTAGCAAATTTACATCAAGCTTACTCTTGATGAACGTAAATGGAACAATGAATGGTTATACTTTTAAGTTTTGATTGCTCTTCGTCAAGCGGAAAGGCTAGAAGGTGAGCAACCGGAAAAGGCACATTGATCAGAGAAAATACTGATTGGTCAATACTTCAATATTCACCAACTCCTCTAACCATGCTCACCATTTCAAGCTGCATAACCTAAAACGGGCTAAGACTAGAGGTGAAAACATGGGTAAAGGAGTGATGAAAGCACATGGTACTCTTTTTACTTTTAGCAATTTATTTACAGTAAGTTTACTCTTTTTACATATTTATTAGAAGGAAGCACTGGCAGAAGCTCAAGAAGGAAGTGGTGGCTGCTATTTGGGGGGCTACAATTCATCACGTATGGACTGCTAGGAATAAAAAACTGTTTCAGGGTGGAAGTGTACATACGGATACTATAGTTACACAGATTAAAAGAGATAAGAAAGAGAACTGAGATGATCAAAGTGTCAAATAGGGGATATAGGAGTAGAGGATTCATACAAAGACTATTGTGTAATTAGAGATATTATGGAGTCCCAGTTTCTTTTAAGAAGCTAGGAGCTCTGTAGGTGTATTTGATTGATTTTGTTATCAATGGTAATAATTAATATTCACAATTGTTACCAAAAAAAAAATTACGTTTGATTGATCTTCATCAAGTGGAAAGGCTAGAAGGTGAGCAACGAAAGGAACATTGATCAGAGAAAATGTTGATTGGTTAATACTTCAGTCAAAGTTAAGTACCTTGAAGTCGGTCAAATCTGGAACTACATAGTTAGGCAGCTTCTCTTGCATAACAACATAACCACCTAGAACAAGAAAGAACAATCTGCTATTAGATATATACAGAAATATCTGTGTGCTTCTATGTGACCAAAAAAAATTATTGATATTCAGCTTCATAAAATCCTGGAATATATAGCTTTCGAAGTAAGGGAATTCAGAATTTCTACTTTTTCATTACGGACACATTATGAATGTTGGAATTGAGACAAATTTGGGCTGGGCGACAAAAACAAGAAATCCAATGGCATTAGCTGCAACCATACAATTTTTTTACATCGAGGAGACTGGATTTCCTGGTTATAACAGTAATATAAGCTTATGTCGAGGAACCAGTCAAACATAGATAAACTTCCAATAAGACTACTATTCTCGTGCATGAACTTAGCAAGAATAATAGAGAAAAAATGATATATGATATATGATATCTTCACTGTCAAAAACCTCAGGTTAAACTTTTTGTACCTTAGGAATTTGTAACAATCAAACAAAACCGCAAGTAATTTCCATTTTTGTAACAAATCAAACAAAACACCATGTAATTTTCAAAAAAATTATCCTTAGTTTCATACACGATACATCTTCTCGGGTAACAAACAAAGTCAGAACATTTTGTTCAGGTTTTCCGTACTCTCTTTCTTTTCTCGTTTGATGATTCAAGCCAAACATCATATGACTCCTCAGATATACCACTTTACATACCATTTGGATATTGGAGAAGGGGGATGAAAGAGAAAGTAAGGATACATATATCACCGTGTAGGTTAGAGAGGTGCATAAGCAATCACATAGATCAATCAAATCATAATCTTTCTCAAAAGTATGAGACGTAAAAGACTTACTAACATTACGAGCTTAACAATAGATGATAAGAAAAAAACTCATTTATATGTCAAGACTGCATAAAGATTTCATTTCCGACTTCCGAGTAGAACAATGGTGGCAAATGGTGATGGCATCGTGCAGTTTTAGGCTCTACCTTTTTTCTGGCATCTAGTGTACCAAATACTACAGGTAGTTGGGTACCAATCAGCATTCATTGAAATACAAAAATTCATGTAAAGCTATTGAAAATATGTTCCAACTAGAGAGAAAAGACAAAAGTATAGTAGTTCGCAACACTTGAATAGAGATTCAAACCTTTGCGAGTGTGGAAACCAGTAGGCTTGCAATTCTTTCCCTTGTAGTAGCCTCGAGGAACCCGTTTTGAAGTAAGAATATCGAGAGATGAAGTACGTTTTCTTCTGAAAGTTCTCCCTAAACCTAACAACAGTCCCAGCGGCATTGTATAGTCTTCTAATTAAAAATAAATAAACTGTGCCTAGAGTAAACAACATACAAAGAGAAAAGGATATTAGATATTTGCATAAGATCAAGATTTAATATTTGAAGTCATAACCAATTTCGTAGCATATTCTCACACTTGTCACTGAACCCTTTATACATTTAATATGAATTACAATATATACAAGTTTGTCTAATTTGTTCTTTCATTTTATTCAAGTAGAATTGCTTTTGCAATTCAGTACTCTTCAAACAACACTGTGATATTGTCAACTAGGGAAATTGGTACAACCAGGCATATCAAACATTCATAAGGGAAAATAATGCTATAATTTGTTCAATTAAAGGAAAGGGCTCTAAATGTATCTTACATAGACGACATCTCCTGAAAGTTTTCCAAGGGAAATTCCATACATTAAAGGAAAAATACATAAACCTAAAAAGCCGGTATGAAGTTTCAAGTAACGAAAATGAATCATGAAAAAAGAACAGATATTGTTATGCTCCTTTACTGTTACACTCGGCTTCTACAACATTAAATATATCAATAATGAATCATTATTTTAAGCTCCACAGCATATAAATCAGAAATTAAGAGAGGTTCTAACCAGTATCTGCTCGAGAGGATGTTCGCCCACTTGGAAGAAACAAGCAAGACTGCAACTCCAAGGGGTTGAAGAAGGCGTTATCGGGCTTTAAATGTATGGGCTATTGAGAGAAAAAGCCCAAAACGGGGGAATGTCACGTGTAGGGGAAGTGCACAATTAGCCACTAAGTGGTTATCCCATGCCATTTCTACTGGAAATGGCGTGGGATGGCCACTTTTTAAGATGCTATATAGTATTTGGCCAGCAATTTCAATGCTGAGCATTTTGTATACGGTTAAAATTTGGAAGGACAATTTTACGTCTATTTTTACAATGGCCGATTCACGTAGAATTCAAAGTATGGCTCGAAGTCCGACCTCGGACGGTCTTATAAATCGACCCAGGAGGATACGGACCCATGAACCAGCGTAGGGAACATCACGGGCATCGAGGCAGGCAGCCCTGTGCCTGAGTACGATTCCGTACTTGGGCATTAACTAGCTGAATCAATTAAGATCTTCGTAATAAATGCTGATGTACTACGTTCGGACCCTCCCTGCTATATAAAAGAAACTCTTGTCATTTTGTAATACACACAACACACTGAATATAAGGCACAAGAACATTCACTACTTTAATATCAAACATCCTTTATTTCCCTCTATTCGCTCATTTACTTGCATTTATTCCTTTCTTTTACTTGTTCCTCATTTATAGTCTATCGTTGATCATAAATAGTGTATATCAAAGCCTATAAGCTTGTTATAGCTTCATAGACCATTCGATCTAGGCCCGAATCCCAGTCCGAGTGACCCCCGAAGTTGACGTCGAGCCTTCGACTTAAGGCATTATGGTTTGCTTTCTTTTAGCTCTTTAATCATTTTCTCACTGATCTATCCTAACACATTTAGTTATAACCGTTCAATAACCAGTATTAAGATAAATCACGTATTTTTAGAACCACAAAATTAAATATAATTATAGTTACCATTTTCACGGTAAACAGTTTGGCGCCCACCGTGGGGCTAAAAATAATAGTGATTGTTTTAGTGCTGGTTCGTTGAAAAACACAAGTTATCTTTTTACACTTTTTCTTGTCCAAAGAATCTTCGATTTCATGTCAGAATGTCCAACTCAGTAAGTGCGTACGAAGTAGCAGCTTTGAGGGATTTGGAGGGAATGATGTGCTTGAGGGATTTGGAGGGAATGATGTGCGCACCCCGAATGTCGGTGTACCGCCACTGGGCCTTAGCTTCATAGCGGGGGAAATCCCCGAGAGAACGGACTCAGACAACGGCCAGCGCGACGACATCAGCCTTCACACCAACCGGAACGCACATCAAACAAGCCTGCAAGAGGAGCGAGAAACCACCGTTTAGAAGAGCGGGGAGGACAATCTTCAAATGATCTTCGAAATAATGCAGGCGCAACAAGAAGCGATCACTCAGTTACAGAATCGTCAGGGAACTAAGTTCCAAGGTTAAAAAATGTCAAAGAATGCAAAAGGTGAAAATTGTCTAAAGCATTAGTCATAAAAGAGATTCGGGCAAAGTTTACTTTTATATACATATAGCCATGAATATATCCATGACAAACTCACTCTCACTTACAATATATAACTTGCGAAAGCGCAATGCACGTGATAAGAATCTATCCAAGACTTGAAAAAAGTTTACAATTAGCGTAATGTATCGTCAACAAGGGTGTTGTAGTGCGTTGTAGATTCGTATACAAGACTTGTATCATTTGATAATTCCATGTGAATCGCTAGAAACATGTGAAGTGTATGGCCAACCCAATAATGAAAGTTCTGTATGGGGACTGGAGCAGGCTACCATGAGACAAAAGATCTTCTTTCTAAAGAGATTCGATTCGGAACTCTTATATGTCCAAGGTTCAATATTGATGGTGCATGGACATATGAGTTATATAGAGGAGAAGTATTATGTGATTAGCTAAGTGTTATTTTTAACAAGAGAATATGTGGTCGCTACCTTTCGGGTGCTCACAGGGTAAACATCGCTCTTGTGCAATAGTCCGTAAACATACAAGAATGTAAATCGTACTAGGCTACTCCATATAAATCTTCTCTTCCAAATCTCCATGAAGAAATGTGGTTTCACATCCAACTCCTGTATTTCAAGATCTAGGCTAGCTGTTAAGCTCAAAATTGTTCGAATAGAAGTCATTTTGACAACGGGTGAGAAAATTTTGTCAAAACCAATACCTTTTTTTCTGTTCGAAGCCTACAACCACCAATCGAGCTTTGTATCTGACTAGCTTGCCATTTCCATCTTTCTTGAGTTTAAAGACCCACTTACATTTGAGTGGTCCTTCACCCTTTGGAAGTTCAACTAGCTTGTACGTGCCATTTTTCTGCAGAGATTCTGTATTGGTAAAAAATAGACTTCACACGTGTAATATTTCTGATGATAAGGAAATCTACGTGGAGCAATGGAAACATGACATATGGTCAGAAATTTATAAAGAGGTACGGGACAAAGAGGAACGAAATAGCATACACACGAGACAATTAGATGCGGACGCTCTAGTCTAATTGAGGAGTTGAAGAGACACAGTCAGAATGAACCAGGGCAGAATAAAGGGCAGATTCAAAAATCTTCAATCAATGAGCTAAAAGTTACATAATCTTCACGCAACAGTTACGATTACCTATTGTAACGTTATATTAATGATATTATTAGTCATTAATGCTCAATCATCAAGAAAAGTAAACAGTATATTAAGAAATTCCCTATAAGAGGGAGTAAAATCTCACTTGTATGGACACGTTCGAACCACTACTGAAATATACTTACTTTTATGCGTTCTTATTTATTTTTTATTACAAGTCTAATTACTATTATTAGTTAAATTTCTTGGTTATCAAAAGCCCGAGTACTTCTTAAAATAGCTATGACTGAGAATCTAATTCTTTGGTTAAACAAATTGGTTACATTACCGGGAATCTGATAATCTTTGTTTTTTTCTCAAATAACCTTTCTCGAATCATGTCAAATACCAACGACAACAATCAACAAGCAACTGGAACTCCTGTTCCATCGCCTCAGGGATCCCTACGAGGTTCAAGGGACAACTCCCCAGAAAGATCTACAACTCACAACAATGATCAAATTGGAAATGAGCAAACATGAGAATAAGACTCTGTGAAGCAGATGGTCGGTGAATATGTGAGTGAAGCTCTTCAAGTTTTCATGAGGGGGCTACCAACTGTATCACCCATGCATCCTCCAACAACACCGCAACTGTAGAAAATCCACAATCTGGACTAGCAAATTCAGGAAGTAGAGGCACTCCAAATGAATCTCTCGAAGGAAGACCAGGTATGTCTAATGATTCAGATTTGCAATCTTTAATACTAACCTTGCAGAAACAGGTGAAGGAACAAAACGATCGTATCGAGCAAATTCCTAGAGTACCACCTGTCATCAAGGGTATTGATATTGATAGATATTCCCAACAACCCTGGAAGCCAAGTGCAGCACCTTTGCCGATTCCCAAGAAATTCAAAATGCCTGACATACCAAAGTACAATGGGACAACTGATCCACGTGATCATGTTACTGCTTTCACCACAGGAGTAAAGGGCAACGACTTGACTAAGCAAGAAATTGAATCCGTGTTGGTCAAAAAGTTTGGAGAGACACTCACCAAATGAGCGTTAACATGGTATTCTCTCTTACCCGAAAATTCTATTGATTCTTTTGCTGAGCTTGCTGATTCGTTTATAAAAGCACATTCCCGTGCACAAAAAGTGGAAAAGAGAACGGAAGACATATTCAAAATAAAATAGGGAGACACGGAGTTGCTTCGTGAATTCGTAGACAGGTTTCAACGTGAAAGGATGTTGTTACCAAGAGTACCTGAAAATTGGGCAGCTATGGCATTTGCAAGTAATTTGAATGATAAAAGCTCTGAAACCACGAGGAGACTCAAAGAAAGCTTGAGAGAGTTCCTTTCTATGACATGGAACGATGTTTATAACAGGTACAACACCAAATTACGAATTGAAAAAGATACCATTGCACAATTAAAAGCAGAAGGCAAGACCAGTTCTAGACGCTCCGAATCAGAAAGGAGAACTGGTAAAAACAGGTACAATCCGTACATGGGACCTTCGGGATGAGAGGCCCGTTCCAGAGTTGAAAATACACGGTCTGATCACATACCGTCAAATAGAGATTCGAGCTCATCATCATCAAGATCCAGAAAGGATTGAGATGAGCGAAATAGAGGTAATGCAAGAATTGGAGACTACAATTTCAATGTAAGTACTTCCGAATTAATTACAGTATTAAGAAATATGGGTGATAAAGTTCGATGGCCCAAGGAAATGAGATCAAATCCAAACAGAAGGAACCCAGACTTCTGGTGCGAATTCCACAATGATCATGGGCAAAAAAGATCAGACTGCAGGTTATTGCAAGGTGAGGTAGAACATTTATTAAAACAAGGCTATCTAACAGAACTGTTTAGCGAGAAAGGTAAACAGGCATATATGAAGAACAAACAGGAGCAACAAAAACCACTATCTCCGAAGAGAACAATAAATGTGATAAATGTAGGAGATGGGGTAAATGGCGTAACTTATACTTCAGCAAGAAGGACGACCAAGTTCACAGTGACCCACGGGAAGCGAACTCGTGAGACATTGGAGGTTGGCAGCATCTCATTCGACGACGCAGATGCTGATTGATTATTGCTTCCACACAACGATGCACTGGTAATATCTTTACTTATGCATGACACTAACGTGAAAAGAGTACTGATTGATCCAGGTAGCTTGGTAAATATCATTTTGCTGAGGGTTGTAGAAGAAATGTTAATGGGGGACCGTGTAATTCCAAAAGCACGTTCCTTGTCCGGGTTCGACAACTCTATTGTCATAACAAAAGGAGAAATTGAGCTTAGTACCTATGCAGAAGGCATTGTCAAGGAAATGAAATTCCAAGTTATTGATATTGATATGGCTTGTAACGTAATCATGGGGAGACCATGGATACATGACATGGATGCAGTACCATCTACTCTACATTAGGTAATCAAATTCCCTTCCAAATGGGGAATTCAGCAGATTCGAGATGATCAGCAGACTTCAAGAAACATCAACTCGGTGATACATTCCAACAAAAAAAGAAATAGTGGAAGAATCAAAAGATGAGGGAGAAACTCAAACAGACACGGAAGAAAACGATAAAGAAACGGTGAATCAAATAACCACGGATGTCGCATCAAGACATACAGACATGGATTCCAAACTTGATGTTATTCAAGAACCAGGAGAGAATAAAAATGTCAAGACAACTATTGAGGAGCTCGAAGCTGTTCCACTGTTCGAGCATAAGTCTGAGCAAAAATTCCACATAGGAGCAAGGCTAAGCCCGACTAGAAGAGATAAGTTAATTGAATATTTAAAAGCTAATGCAGATTGTTTTGCTTAGTCCCATTCAGATATGACAGGTATACCCCCAGAAGTGATGACTCATAAACTAAATGAAGATTCATCATTCGTACCTGTCAAGCAAAAGAAAAGAAAGCAGGGATCGTTCAAGAATCAAGTGATCGATGAAGAGGTACAGAAACTCTTAAAAATCGGGTCAATGCATTAGGTAAAATATCCTAATTGGTTAGCTAATACCGTAGTGGTACCTAAAAGAATGGTAAATAGAGAGTATGCGTAGATTATAGGGGTTTGAATAAAGCATGCCCAAAAGACTCATTTCCATCACCGCACACAAATCAAATGATTGATGCCACTGCATGTCATGATTATTAAGCTTTCTAGATACATATGCTGGTTACAATCAGATAAAAATGGACCCCCTCAGACGAGGAAAAAACTTCCTTTAATACGAACAGGGGGACTTATTTTTACAAATTCATGCCTTTTGGCTTTAAATATGCAGCCACGTATGTATTGGTAAAAAAAGAGTCTCACACATAAGCTGACACTTGACAACCCATCCAACTACGTGGATCAAGGAAAACGCGAGGACTGGATATGATTCTATAAAGAGGAACGGAACAAAGAGGCACGATTCAATAAACCTTTGAGTTCATCAGCTATGGGGAACTCAACATAATCAAGACGAGGAAGAGACACGATCAGAGTGAATCCGGACAGAGCTACGGGTAGATTCGAGAATCCTCAATTAATGACCTATATGTTATGTAACTTTCACACAACAGTTACGGTTACCCTTTTGTAACGCCTCATTAATATAATAATTAGTCATTAATGAGCGATCATTGCAAGAATCAAACATTATATTAAGAAACCCCCTATATAAAGGAAGGGAATGTAACTTGTAATGGTCATCTGAACTTCGAATACAACCTACTTTACTTTTCCGCATATCATACTATTGACTTTTACTTATTCTTATTTATTTAATATAATTTCATTGATTATCAGTAACCCGCGTTCATCCTAAAAATAGTTTTGGTCAAAGGATCTAATTCTAAAAAAATTGGTTCCGTTACCGGGAAACTGATAATCTTTGTTCACTTTTCTATTGATATTCTCTAAAAACGATGTCGAACTCCAATGACAACAACCTACAGAGGAATGGAACCCCAGTTTCATCACCTCAAGGAACCCCTCGTGGTTCAAGGGAACCATCCCCAGAAAGATCTGACAACAACCGCAATAATAATGAGCAAACGGTAGAACCAGATCGAATAAAACAAATGATTGCAGAGTACGTGGGACAAGCTTTGCAAGAATTTGCAAGGGGACTACCAACAGCACCACCTGCATCACTGACACCACCTCCAAACAATACAGTCACCGGGGAAATCCTCAGTCTGGATTGGTAAACTCGGCAAGGGGTGACACCCCTAACGAATCTCTCTAAGCGAGACCAGGTATGACTAATAACTCTGAATTACAAAATTTACTGCTAACCATGCAGAAACAGATGAAGGAACAGAACGATCGAATCGAGAAAATTCCTGGAGTACCGCCTATTATCAAAGGCAGTGATGTTGATAGGTATTCTCAACAACCTTGGAAGCCAAGTGCAGCACCCTTGCCTATACCCAAGAAGTTTAAAATGCCTGACGTTCCCAAATATGATGGAACAACTGACCCATGTGACCATGTGACCGCTTTCACTACTGGAGTAAAGGTCAATGACTTAACAAAACAAGAGATTGAATCAGTCCTTGTCAAAAAATTTGGAGAAACACTCACCAAAGGAGCCCTAACCTGGTTTTCTCTTCTCCTTGAAAATTCTATTGACTATTTTGCAGAGCTTGCAGATTCATTTATAAAAGCACACTCTGGTGCACAAAAAGTTGAGAAAAGAATGGAAGACATATTTAAAATAAAGCAAGGAGACACGGAACAACTCCGCGAATTTGTAGACAGGTTCCAACGAGAAAGAATGCAATTACCCAGGGTGCCTAATAATTGGGCAGCCATGGCATTTGCAAGTAACCTAAATGATAAAAGCTCGGAAGCCACGAGACGACTCAAGGAAAGTCTAAGAGAATTCCCAGCTACAACGTGGAATGATGTATATAACAGGTATAGCACTAAACTCAGAATAGAAGAAGATATCATTGCTCGTTCGAGAGATGAAGATCATTCCAGATCCAGACGTCCTGAATCAGACAGGAGATCAGGTAAAAACAGGTACGATCCTTACTTAGGACCCTCGGGACGTGAAACTCGTCCTAGGTTTGAAAATACAAGGTCAGACTATGGACCACCAGGAAGAGTCATGGGCTCATCCTCATCTAGATCCAGAAAAGATCGAGATGAACGACCTAGAGGTAATTCCCAAATTGGGGATCATACCTTTAATGTAAGTACTCCTGAACTTGTCTCAATATTAAGAAATATGGGAGATAAAGTTAAATGGCCCAAAGAGATGCAATCAAATCCAAATAAAATGAACCTAGATTTCTGGTGTGAATTCCATAACGATCATGGGCACATGACTGTGGATTGTAGATTTTTACAAGGTGAAATAGAACATTTATTGAAACAGGGCTATTTAACAGAATTGTTTAGTGATAAAGGTAAACATGCATATATGAAGAACAGGCAGGAGCCCCCAAAGCCTCCTTCTCCAAAGCGAACCGTCAATGTGATACATGAAGGAGAAGAAGTAAACGGAATAGTCATCAAAGGTCACAATTATCCACGAAAAGCGGGCTCGAGAAGATCCAACCGAAGATGAAATAACCTTTGCGACGCAGATTTTGGTGGACTAATGCTTCCCCATAATGATGCCCTGGTAATATCCCTACTCATTCATGACACTAACGTTAAAAGAGTGTTGATTGATCCCGGTAGTTCAGTTAATATCATCTTGTTAAGAGTCGTGGAAAAAATGCTCATGGGAAATCAGGTGATCCTAAAGGCACGAGCCATATCAGGGTTTGATAACTCTACGGTGATAACCAAAGGAGAAATCGAACTTAGCACTTACGCTGAAGGAGTAACTAAGAACAACAAATTCCAAGTCATTGATACTGACATGGCTTATAATGTGATTATGGGAAAGCCTTGGATCCATGACATGAAAGCAGTACCATCCAACTTACATCAGGTAATCAAATTCCCCTCAGAATGGGGAATCATACAAATTAGAGGTGATCAACAGACCTCCATAAATATAAATTCCGTGACACTTTATAACAAAAAAGGGACGGAAGAACCAGAAGATAGATAAATCTTTCAAGCAGATGTCACCAGCCAAATAGGTACGGAAAAAACTACTAACCAAATAAGTACGAAAGAAGTAAATATTCAAACAGGTACGGGAAGAGATACTCACGAGAAGGTGGATCCAGTCACCACGGGAGATACGTCGAACCATATAGATGTGGACTCTAGACCGGACGTCATTCATGAACCGGAAGAAGACGGACATATCAAAACAACTACGGAAGAGCTCGAAGTTGTTCCATTGTTTGAACAAAAACCTGAACAGAAGGTGTATATAAGCACGAGGCTGAGTCCCAATTGAAAAGGTACGTTAATTGATTATTTAAAAGCTAATGCAGATTGCTTTGCGTGGTCCCACTCATATATGACAGGTATTCCACCCGAAGTGATTACTCATAAACTAAATGAAGACCCATCCTTCGTACCTGTTAAGCAGAAGAAAAGAAAGCAAGGACCATTCTAGAATTAAGTAATTGACGAAGAGGTACAAAAACTCTTGAAAATTGGTTCGATACGAGAGGTAACGTACCCTAACTGGTTAGCTAACACTGTGATGGTACCTAAAAGAATGGAAAATGGAGGGTATGTGTAGATTATACTGATTTAAATAAAGCATGCCCCAAAGATTCATTCCCATTACCGCATATAGATCAAATGATTGATGCTACTGCAGGTCATGAATTATTAAGCTTTCTAGATGCATATTCTGGTTATAATCAGATTAAAATGGATCCCTCAGACGAGGAAAAAACCTCCTTCATTACGAACATGGGGACTTACTGCTATAAAGTCATGCCTTTTGGCTTAAAAAATGCTGGAGCAACCTATCAAAGGCTAGTGACTAAAATGTTCCAAGAACATCTGGGAAAAACGATGGAAGTTTACATTGATGATATGTTGGTAAAATCAACACGGGCGGAAGACCACTTCCAGCACCTCTCTATTACTTTTGACATTTTACGCAAGTATAACATGATGTTGAATCCAGAAAAATGCGCTTTTGGAGTACAATCAGGTAAATTTTTGGGTTTCCTTGTATCAAACAGAGGAATAGAGGTAAATCCCGCTCAAATTAAAGCTATAGAAGAAATACCTGATATACTAACAAAAAAAGAAGAAGTTCAAAGACTGACAAGAAGAATAGTGTCTTTGGGAAGATTTATTTCCAGGTCCTCCGAAAAAAGTTTTAAATTCTTTTCAGTTCTCAAAAAGCAAAATCACTTCGAATGGACTGAAAAATGTCAGCAAGCCCTCAGGAATTTGAAGAATTATCTATCAAAACCTTCGCTTCTGTCAAAGCCAAAAGAAGGGAAAAGATTGTACATCTACCTAGCTGTCTCAGAAATTGATGTAAGTGCAGTACTGGTAAGAGAAGACGAAGGTAAGCAATCACCTATTTATTACGTAAGTAAAACTTTACTAGATGCTGAAACCAGATATCCACATCTAGAAAAGTTAGCTTTAGCCTTAATAATGGCATCTAGAAAATTACGACCTTATTTTCAATGTCATCTAATCACTGTTGTGACTTCTTATCCGTTAAGAAATATATTGCATAAGCAAGAACTGTCAGGAAGATTAGCCAAGTGGGCCATATAATTAAGTGAGCATGAAATAATATATCAACCTAGGACTGCAAGTAAGTCACAAATATTAGCTGATTTTGTTGCTGACTTTCGTAATAACATTGTTCCTGAAGTAGAAAAGGAGTTACAACTCTTTAACGGTGCTAATCCGGGTCTATGGACCCTATTTATGGATGGCTCTTCCAATATAAAAGATGCCGGTTTAGGCATAGTCTTAATATCACCCACGGGTGAAAGACACGACAAGCTATTAAATGTTATCCTATAACTAACAATGAAGCAGAGTACGAAGATATCATTGCAGGCCTAGAACTGGCACAAGAACTCTCAATTGAGAAAATCGTAATCAACAACGATTCCCAACTGGTAGAAAATCAAATACAGGGGACTTACATCGCTCGAGAGACTTGTATGCAACAATATCTAGAAAGGGCAAGAGAGCTCGTAAGACATTTCAAAACATGGAAGGTAATACAAATACCTAGAGAGGAAAATGCAGAGGCAAATGCATTAGCAAACCTCGCAGCAGTTACAGAAGTAACAAATAAAGACAATACAATCGTCGTCCATCTATTTCATTCAGCAATCGACCAGGACAGAAATGAGGTAACTTTCAACAATTTAACCTGGATTGGAGAAACGAAATTCTTAATTTTTTGCAGAATGGTACCATACCTGAAGACAAGAAAGCAGCTCAAGCACTTCGCCGCAAAGCTGCACGGTACTGTCTCATTCGCAACTCATTGTATCGCAAGATGTTCGGAGGACCCCTAGATAAATGCCTCGGACCTAATCAAACTGAGTTCGTGATAAGAGAAGACCATGAAGGACACTGTGGAAATCATTCGGGAGCAAGATACTTGGTAAAAATCCTAATCAGAGCCGAGTATTATTGTCCTAAGATGGAAGAGGATGCTGAAAACTTCGTATCCAAATGCAACAGGTGCTAGAGGTTCGCCAATAATATGCATCGACCAGTAGAACTATTGCATCCAATCATATCCCCATGGCCCTTCATGAAATGGGGTATAGATACAGTGGGACCTCTTCCCCCAGCTAAAGGACAGGTGCAGTTTCTGCTCGTGCTTACCGATTATTTCACAAAATGGGTAGAAGCAGAAGCAGAAGCAGAAGCATTCAAACAGGTGTGGGAAAAGGAAGTTAAAAGCTTCTTATGGCGAAACATAATATGCCGCTTTGGGATACCGAAGGAGATCGTATGTGATAATGGCCCACAATTTATAGGCTCTCAAATCACGGAATTCTTTGAAAGTTGGAAAATTAAACGGATTACCTCAACGCCATATCATCCCGTGGCTAATGGTCAAGCTGAGTCAACGAATAAAATCATCATCAACAATATAAAGAAGCGGTTGGATAAAGCCAAAGGAAATTGGCTTGATGAATTACCAACGGTATTATGGGCATACATGACAACATCAAAAACGGTTACGGGAGAAACTCCCTTCGCACTTGTTTATGGCTCAGAAGCCTTAATACCCGTGGAGATTGGTGAACCAAGCATAAGGGTTATAACAGCTACGGAAGAAACAAACGACGATGAATTGAGGACCAATCTGGACCTGCTCGAACCACGAAAGGAAGCAACATTAATATGGATGGTAGCTCAAAAGAAAATCATAGAGCGATACTATAACTGTAAAGCTCATCTCAGATACTTCAAGATTGGGGACTTCGTACTCAAAAAAGTCTTTCAATCGACAAAAGAAGCAGGCGCAGGAAAGCTAAGTCCGAATTGGGAAGGACCTTACAAAGTTCGAGGCATAGCTGGGAAGGGTGCCTATGAGTTGGAAGCCATGGACAGCAGAATCCTACCAACAAGTTTGAACGCCATCCACTTGAAGAAGTACTACTTCTAAGGAAAAGAAGTATCCCCGGTCAGGTATCACACGCTCGATTTTATTTTGAACATTTAAAGTTTTACTAACTTTTTTTAGATATAGGAATAAAGCTAACTCATCACCAGATGATGATATTAGACCTGCAAAGACGCGAGGAAATAACACAATTCCCGGTCTAGGGTTACACTTTCTGATGGACGTTTTAAAGGGTTGAGCAGTCATCATCTAAAAAACTATATACCTTCGAGTCCCGTACGTTTTTTCTTTTCAGGAAAAGGACCACAAGGAAGGAATAATCAAGTGCTCGGGATTTCATTCTTCAAAGCTCAAACACTTGGGGGACTATACAGTATGGAAGGCTAAAACGAAGCAAAGAAGGCTATCGGAAAGTCAAAGCTCGAGCATGAGGATCCATCTACCCAACAAGTCAAGTGATACGAGCAAAATTGAAGAAACTGAAGACCTAAAATTCAAAAACCTTCGAACAATATTCAGGTTGAAGGGAAAAGTAATAGATACGAGGAAAAAAAATGCACATCTTTGTACTTATTCAAAACTGTTGTAAACAGTTAGGGATAAAAGATCATCATCATTATAATCATTCAAAAAACTGTTGTGATTAAAAATAGTCACGAAATCTTTGTACTCATATAGAAAACTGTTATCAAATAAAACAGTTACGGATGAAAGATCAAAATCCTTGTATATGTTCAGAAAACTGTTATCAAATAAAATAGTTACGGATGAAAAAGCATTTCTCTCGTACTTATTAAAAAACTGTTGTCAACAAAAACAATTACGGACAAAAGCCCCTAATCATTATGAAAACTGTTACTAATGAAAAACAGTTGTTTCCTTGTATTAATTCGAAAAAACTGTTACCTATGAAAAACAGTTATGAAATACAAGTGTATATCAAATCTGTTAAATGAAAACAATTGCAACATGAGTTTTAGACGATAATCGAAACACATGTAAAATGTCGTGAAAGTTCAAACAAAAAACTTCCCTCAAGAAACATTCTTAAACATGTGATAAATTCCTATCACTCTATTGCATTACTATGAAGTTGAGACGTCTTCTTCATTAAATTTCAATCAAAAAGGGCCCTCTTTTATAAGTAAAGCCTATTATAAACAAGGCTTACAAACACCGTGCCTACTATGAAAAGGCTCGGTTGATTTTAGCATCTTCATGCGAAAGTTTAGAGGTACAACTAAAACCCTCAAAAATCAAAACATGCAAAAGACTTGAGAGTGAAACAAAAGCTCAAAACAGAAAAGTCATAATTTGCATATATATATATAAAAAAGAGCGGCTAAGTAAGAACTAAGTACTAACTAGTACTTAGCCGCATATATAATTTTTACATTTAAAGGTGCCCCTAAGTTGTCAGTTGGGGACTTTAGCAAGATCCAAATTTACCCCCGATGGAGCTGGGGTAACCACCAATCCAATAGAAAAAAAAGAGAACCAAAGCTTTAATCTTCTTGAAGAGGAGGATTGACTTCTTCATCGGCAGGAGGAACGGGAGCAACTTGGTACAGAGAGGCATGAGCGGCAGAAGTCTCACCATCAGGCGAAGAGAGGTTAAGACCTTGTTGAGACTTCTCCATGGCTTCCTTGGTTTTAGCTATTTCAGCACTAAGTTCGACACCCTCTTGACTCATTTCCGTCAATGTGTCAAGGCGAGAATTCATATATGCCCAGCTCACATCGATAACAGCCACTTCTTCAAGATCTTCGTAATCTCTTGCCCATACTTGAAGCTCGACCTTTATCCCATCCTTCTCCGCTTCAGCAGCCTCATGGGCAGCCTTCAAAGGCACAATCGACTCCTCCAGAGTTTGGACTCTATCTAATGCATTACAGAGTTCTTCTTGAGTACGGAAAGTGATTGTACGAGCTCGCCAGAATATTCCTCCTTCTGCCCTAGAAAATCCTTCAAGTACCTAATCTCCTCCGAAGCTCGAGACAGTTGTTCAGCAAATAAAGATTCCAAAATGCTCTTATCCTTATCATCCTGATTTGAAGAAGCCCTCTCCACTACTATTTCTGCTGCCATAATCCTCATCTGTCTCTTCAAGGTACTCCTTTCCTCCTCTAAGGCATCAATATCAATTCTTAAACTGTCATAATGTGCCTTCAAGTTGTCGAAATCAACCCGCAACTCTTTTGTCTCCTGATCAGAATTCGAGATCCTCTTCATAAGCTCCATACCAATAAGATTGATCTACAAGAAACAAACCAATTAGATATGTTAAATTATTTAGACATGGTAAAATTCATATATGGAAATGGAATAAATTGCACCATACCTTCAAGGAGGTATGCACAACTTCATTGGCCTATGTAAGAGCTTTGTGGCTGGCTAGCTTGGTTTTCTCCGTGGGACCTATCAAAGGTTTGAGCCACACTTCAGGCTCGCCCGTTTTCTTGAAAAGACTTCCCTCAGCTGGAACTTCTATTATTACCCTCCGCATCTCCCTTCTGGAAGACCCTACTTCCCTAACGGAAGGCACGGAAGCAGGCATAGATGGAACAACAACAGGCACGGAGGGTTGAGGAACTGGAGAAGCCGCGGGCAAAGCAACAGGCACAGAGGATTGAAGAGTTGAGGAAACCACGGGCAAAGCAACAATAGAGGCAGTAATAGCTAGTGGAGCGGAAGAGACGCGAGGGGTAGATGAGACAGCTTCACTTAAAGAAGCAGGAAAAACAGCGGCCAAAGGGACATCATCAGAGGCAAGGTCAAAACCTTCATGAAACAAGTACTCTACAGAATCATGAACAGGGGGCTGTGAAACATCTTCAGAGGTTGAGGGTCTAACTGAAGACACGGAAGGCAAAGTCATGGGTGTAGATTCGTCGTCCAAAACCACCCGCCTTCTCCGTGACCTGTGCACCAAAGCACCCTCATTTTCTTCTTCTTCTTCTTCTTCTTCTTCTTCTTCTTCTTCTTCTTCTTCTTCTTCTTCTTCTTCGGAACAGGATTCACCAACCTTCCTCTTCGAGGAAGACGAACCAACAATAATCTCTTGCGCTTGGGCCAAAGACATCTTCGCAACAGACGTAGCATACACCTCACGAACAGAAAATCCTATCAGAAAGGGAAAGATTAAGCAAGAAGAAAAAAGGCTCGAGTAAGAGAAGAAGTAAAAACAAAAGCTTCACTTACCTTGGGTCTTCACTTGCCAACCGTACTTCCCAGCGAAGTACTTTCAAGATCTTTCTTCCGAAGGAGCAACAGACAACAATTTCTCTACCCAATCACGGATACTGGAGACATTCTCTACAATACCCATGATTGCTGAAAGAAGAAGAAACAGATACAATGTTAATAAAACATCTCAAATCAAAAAGAAGAAAAATAAATAAATGTGAGCTAAAATGTACTCACGTGCACGATTCCATTTCTCAGGGATGGGAAGATTTTCTTCACCCACTAAACCAACAATGGGTACAGCGACGTACCAGAGGTACCAAACTCTGTCCTTATCATCTCCAGGGGTTACCAATACTCTTGTACTTCGAGCAGCCAGAGTAAAAACCCCTTGACAAAATAGGGCAGGAGAGTAGAGATGAATGAGATGGCTAAAAGTAAAAGGAACTGAGGCTAGAGAAGCTAAACTCCTAAGACATGCGAAAACTCACCACACAAGCGGACCAACTTGTCCTAAGCAAATATTGAAGAAACGGCAAAACTCGATTATGACTGGATCAATAGGAGGTCTAAACCCTAAAGTTAAAGGGTACGTATAAACAAAAGAATATCCCGTCTTGTAAGACATAATTCTTTGATTACTATTCGGAATATAGACAGGGTAATCATACCTCCAAAAACACTCCCTACGAACTAGGGAAATCTGACCTTCAGTAATAAGGGTTGGGTATCTCTCGACACTATCAAGGGAAGAAGACTGATCCACAAGAACTTGATTGTCCCTAGTAAAGACAAATTCAGCGGGAATAATCTCATCAACTCTGGGTTCACGAAGGTGTTCATCTCTACCTCTAGACAAAGACCTGGAAGCCCTAGCCCTAGGAGAAACTAGAGACCTGGCAGAAGGAGGGGAGACTATTTGAGAGGAAGAAGAGACTCTGGAAGGAGTGGATCCTAGACTCCTTAGTCTACCACCCCTCCGACTCCAAGTCGGAGCATAAGAAGGTGTTAAGTTCTCTACATCTATTACTCTTTTGGGTTGATTTGAAGAAGACATGTTTACAAAAGCAATGAAAAATTCTTTACAAGTAAAAGAGATAAGTTAGAAAGTGTTTCGTGAAAGTAAAGAAAAGAAGAAGGGTATTTATACTTTAAGGGAAACCGTCAAACATGGAAAAAATAATTATGAAAAGTCATAATGGACGGTGTCACTTCGGGACTGACGCAACCGAAAAAGCCCTAAAAGACGCCAAATAATTGAAGAACCAATCCGAGAAAGACACGTGGTATGGGAATTAAATAGAAGTGACAAACGACGCCTATGTTCATAGAAGGATACAACGTTTCGAGGCAAAGCGGCGGCAAAATATTCCCGCCATAAATGCGTATCCACTTACCAAATATTAATTGATAAATATATGGTAAGTGGGGGGACTATCTGTATTGGTAAAAAAAGAGTCTCACACGTAAGCTGACTCGTGACAACTCAGCCAGCTACGTGGATCAAGGAAAACGTGAGGGCTGGATATGATTCTATATAAAGGAACGGAACAAAGAGGCACAGTTCAATAAACCTTTGAGTTCATCAGCTACGGGGAACTCAACATAATCAAGATGAGGAAGAGACACGGTTAGAGTGAATCCGGACAGAGAGCTATAGGTATATTCGAGAATCCTCAATTAATGACCTATATGTTATGTAACTTTCACACAACAATTATGGTTACCATTTGTAACACCTCATTAATGTAATAATTAGTCATTAATGAGCGATCATTGCAAGGATCAAACGTTATATTAAAAAAAACCTATATAAAGGAAGGGAATGTAACTTGTAATGGGCATCTGAACTTCGAATACAACCTACTTTACTTTTCCGCATATCATACTATTGACTTTTACTTATTCTTCTTTATTTAATATAATTTCTTTGATTATTAGTAACTCGCATTCATCCTAAAAATCGCTTTGGTCAAAGGATCTAATTCTTTGGAAACAACGTATCAAAGGCTAGTGACCAAGATGTTCAAGGAACATCTGGGTAAAACAATGAAGGTATACATTGATGACATGTTGGTGAAGTCAACACATGCAGAAGATCATTTCCAACATCTCTCAACTACTTTCGAGATCCTCCGCAGGTATAACATGAAATTAAATCCAGAAAAATGCGTCTTTGGCGTAGAATTAGGTAAATTTTTGGGGTTTCTCGTATCAAATAGAGGCATTGAAGTAAATCCTGCTCAAATTAAAGCTATTGAGAAAATACCTGATATACTCGCGAGCAAAAAAGAAGTTCAAAGATTAACATGTAGGATTGCAGCTTTCAGTAGATTCATCTCCAGATCTTCAGAGAAGAGTTTTAAATTCTTCTCGATTCTAAATAAGCATAATCAGTTCGAATGGACTGAAGAATGCCAACAAGCTCTTCAAGACTTGAAGGCTTATCTATCAAATCCCCCATTGCTGTCTAAACCAAAGGAAGGGGAAGTTTATATATTTATCTTGTTGTCGCAGAAATAGCCGTAAGTGCAGTCCTGGTAAGAGAGGACAAAGGTAAGCAATATCCTATCTACTATGTAAGTAAGTCCTTACTAGATGCTGAAACTAGATACCCTCATCTAGAAAAATTAGCCTTGGCTTTGATCAAGGCAGCTAGAAAGTTAAGACCGTACTTTCAATGTCACCCAATTACTGTTGTAACTTCATATCCTTTGAGAAATATTTTGCATAAGCAAGAACTGTCAGGTAGACTGGCTAAATGAGCGATAGAACTAAGCGAATATGACATAGTTTATCAACGTAGGACTGCAATAAAGTCTCAGGTTTTAGCCGATTTTGTCGCTGATTTTAACACTAGCATAATTCCTGAAGTAGAAAAAGAATTACAAATAATCCAGGAATATGGACTCTATTCACTGACGGCGCTTCTTATGTTAAAGGAGTTGGGTTGGAATTGTTTTGATACCACTCGGGTGAAAAGATAAGGCAAGCTATTAAGTGTTATCCTATCACTAACAAAGAAGCAGAGTACGAAGCTCTCATTGCAGGACTTGAATTAGCACGAGAAATATAAATTGAGCAGACTGTGATCAAAAGTGACTCTCAACTAGTGGTGAACCAGATGCAGGAGACTTATACTGCTATAGAGACTCAAATACAACAGTATCTGAAAAAGGCACGAGACCTGGTGAGGCAATTCCAGTCATGGAATATAATGCAAGTCCCTAGAGAGGAAAACGCAGAAGCGGATGCGTTAGCCAATCTTGCAGTAGTTACCGATGTAACGAATAAAGACAATGCTATTGTGATACACTTATTTCATTCAGCAATTGACCAGGACTAGAATGAGGTAACATTTAATTATCTAACCTTGGATTAGAGAAATGAAATTGTAATTTTTTGCAGAATGGTATCGTGCTTGAAGATAAGAAAGAAGCTCAAGCACTTCGCCGAAAAGCTGCACGGTACTGCCTAGTTCGTGACACTTTATATCGCAAAATGTTTGGAGGTCCCCTAGCAAGGTGCCTTGGACCTAATCAAACTGAGTACGTGATGAAAGAGGTACACAAAGGACATTGTGGAAACCACGCAGGTGCAAGGTCTTTAGTCAAAACCCTAATCAGAGTAGGGTATTATTGGCCTAAGATGGAAGAAGACGCTGAGAATTTCGTACCTAAATGCGATAAATGTTATCGATATGCTAACAATATGCATCGACCAGCAGAATTACTCCACCCGGTTGTGTCACCTTGGACATTTATGAAATGGGGAATGGATATAGTAGGACCTCTACCCCCAGCCAGAGGAAAGGTACGATTTTTACTTGTATTAACAAATTGTTTCTCAAAATGGGTGGAGGTAGATGCCTTTAAACATGTGCGAGAAAAAAAAGTAAAAAGCTTCATATGGCGAAACATCATATGCCGTTTTGGTGTACCAAAGGAAATTGTATGTGACAATAGCCCATAATTCATAGGCTCACAAATCACAGAATTCTTCCAAAGCTAGCAAATCAAACGAATCACTTCTTCACCATATCATCCCGTGGTTAACGGGCAAGCTGAGTCAACGAATAAAATCATTGTCAACAATTTGAAGAAACGATTGGAAAAAGCTAAGGGAAATTGTCTTGAAGAGATACCGGCAGTGCTATGGGATGATAGAACTACTGCAAAGACAACCACAGGAGAAACCCCATTTGCGCTTATTTACGGCTCAGAAGCTTTAATACCGGTGGAAATTGGTGAACCGAGCATGATATTCATAGCAACAACAGAAGAAATGGACAACGATGAGTTGAGAACGAATATGGATTTACTTGAGCAGAGGAGAGAAGCTGCCTTAATACGCATGGCAGCTCAAAAACAAATCATAGAGCGATATTACAACAGAAAAGCTCACCTCAGATATTTTAAAATTGGGGACTTTGTCCTTAAAAAAGTTTTTCAATCAACAAAGAAGGCTGGAGCAAGAAAACTAAATCCAAATTGGGAAGGACCCTACAAAGTCCGTGGTATTGCTGGAAAAGGCGCTTATCAGCTGGAAACCATGGATGGCAGAATTTTACCAACAAGTTGGAATGTTTTTCACTTGAAGAAATATTACTTCTAAGGAAAAGGAATACCCACGTCAAAAATTTAACCCATAACCAAATGATGATATTAGACCTGCATAGACACGAGGAAATAACTGAATTCCCGGTCTAGGGTTACAACTTTCTGATGGGCATTTCAAAGGGTTAAGCAGTCATCATCTATACTATATACCTTCGAGTCCCGTGTGTGTTTCCTTTTCAGGAAAAGGACCACAAGAAAGGAATAGTCAAGTGCTCGAGATTTCATTATTCAAAGCTCAAACACTTGGGGGACTATACAGTATGGAAGGCAAAGAAGAGGCAAAGAAGATTATCAAAAGAGTCAAAGCTCAAGCCTGAAGATCCATTTTTCCCAACAAGTCAAAAGTTATGAGCAAAATCAAAGAGCCAAAGACAAAAACACAAAGCCTGATTCAGAAACCTACAAAAAACATACTCGTGAATGTAAACGAATATTTAGGTCAAAGGTAGAATTTAGTTACGGGTAGAAATTCATACCCCCGTATTTATTCAAAATATGTTGTAAAAGAAAACAGTTACGAAAGAGTTATTGTGATGACTCAAAAGGTCATCCCTTGTTTTGTAAGTCAAAATGGCGTCCCGAGGCCTTGAGAACCTCTTTTTATCTCACCTCGTTTTGCATGCGCAGCCCGGGCGTATAGCCGGGAAGCTTTTATATGAAAAATTGAGAAAATGTTAGTTTTTACTTTAAGAATTTGATTTAAGTTAATTTCGGTCAATATTTTGGGAAAACGGACCCGGACCCGTGTTTTGAAGGTCCCGGAGGGTCTGTAGGAAAATATGGGACATGGGCATATGTCCGGAATCAAATTCTGAGGTCCCAATCCCGAGAAATAAATTTTTAAAAGAAATTATTTTTCTAAAAATATAAGTGATTGTAGAAATTTGATTATATCTGAAATTTGTGGTATCGGGCCCGTATTTGAGTTCCGGAGCTCGGTATATGTTCAATATTATAATTATGATATGTTTGTAAAATTTGGTAAGAAACGGAAGTCGTTTGACGTTTCAGACCCGTAGTTGTGAATTTTTGAAGTTTTGGAATTTTTCTTTGATTTTAATGCTAAGTTCATTGTTTAAGATGTTAATTTGACGATTTGATCGCATGAGTAAGTCCGTAGGATATTTTTGAGGTTGTGTGCATGTTTTGTTTTGAGCCCCGAGGGCTCGGGTGAGTTTCAGATAGGCATCAGGGTGATTTGAACTTAGAAAACCTGGTGTTTTTGGGCTGTTGCTGGTGTCCAGGTAATCTCTATGCGAGCGCATGGTAACCCATGCGAACGCAGAGCACAAATTGGGAGGGGGGCAGAATTAAGCTCTATGCGAACGCATAGGACCAGGTGTGAACGCGGAGCCTTAGAAAGTTACTCTACGCGAACGCACCCTGGTAGTCGCGAACACATAGAATATTAAGGGGGCTGGGTAGTTCAAACACTATGCGAACGCACCCCTTGGGATGCGAACGCAAAGGGTAGGGTAGGGGAGCCTATGCGAACACACTGATCTGGTCGCGAACGTATAGGCTAATTTTTGCCCAGTCTTTTAAAAACAGTAAACAAATGGGATTTCTTCAAAACTTCATAACTTTTTCACTTAAACTTAAACTTGGGCGATTCTTGAAGGGGGATTTCACCACAAAACCATAGGTATGTGTTCTTAGACTTGTTTTCTTCAATTTCCATTGACTCATTAGGTTTTTAGGCCTAAATCATGTTCTTAAGGGTAGAAAATTAGGGATTTGGGCAGAGTTAGGGCTTTTTGAATAATTGGAATTTAGACCTCAATTTGGGGTTAGATTTCGAAACTAATTACATATTCGGGCTCGTAGGTGAATGGGTGATCGGGTTTTGGTCTGAACCTCGTGTTTTGACCAAGCGGGCATGAGGTCGATTTTTGACTTTTTGGGAAGAATGTTAGAAAGTCTATAATTAGGAATTGGGATTGAATTATTTAGCATTTATTGATGTTTTAAGTTAATTATGTCTAGATACAAGTGAATTGAAGTCAAATTCAAAAGGAAAAGTGGTAATCGAGGCTTGAGTTGGTCGTGGAAGCCGAGGTAAGTGCTTGGACTAACTTTAGCTTGAGCGAATAGGTGTTGTGTCCTATTTGCTATATGTTAGTATCATGTTCAACGTATAGGTGAGGTGGACGAGTACCTATACGTTGGTGTCAAGCATGCCCGTGAGTCGAATATTATGAATTTTGTGGTTTTTCATTGATTATCACTTCATTATTGCTTGAGTTTCACTTTGTGGCTATTCATATTGGTGGAAATTCTTGGTACTGGATAGAGTTGAGTATTGGTCTCAGTTGAGAAATTCTTTGTGAAGATATGTACTTGAGTGAGATTGGTTATAGTTGTGTCCCTTGCCGAGATAATGAATATTCTACTGTTGTTCCCTTGCCGGGATGTTATGATTTATTATTGTGGTTTACATTGTTTATTTTCCTTGCCGGACTTCTGTTATTGATATTGTTTGGGTGAGGAAGAGTGTAAAGCACGAAGGGTGATGACGTGCACTGTCTTTCTCGGTGTTGTTATTTTTTGTTGTTTAAGTTGATATTTGAATTGTTGTCTTATTTCGTTATTTCCATTATTTGATATTTCTTCCCCCAGCATGTTCCCCTTTTGTTTGTACTTAGTTGTTCATTTCACGTTGTTATTATTTCCTCCGTTTGTTATTAAATTGCATAGGTTGTTTTGGTTGTCGTGTCCTAGACTCATCACCACTTCGTCGAGGTTAGGCTCGACACTTACTCAGTACATCGGGTCAGTTGTACTGATGCTACACTATGCACATCTTTGTTGTGCAGATCCCAGTACAGGACCCTGCGGACATTAGAGCGAAGAGGCTGCCTTCAGTCCACGTGGAGACACTGAGGTAGTCCTGTTGGCGTCCGCAGGCCTTGGCATCCCCTCCTACTTCTTTATTCTGTTCTAGTTATTTCAGAAATAGGTGTACTTATTTCATTCAGACCATTATATGTATTATTCATAGACAGTCCGTGAGTTTGTGACTCCAAAGTTCTGGGATTGGTATTGTGTAACTTTCGTAAAGACATCAAGTTGAGTTAATATATTTTGTTTCATTTTGTACTTTCATTTATGTGAGTGTTGTACTTCACCTGTTATTAAATAATAATAAAGGAATAAGGTAACTTAAATACTCACGTTGGCTTGCCTATCGGGTTCAATGTTAGGCGCCATCACGGTCTCGACGGTGGGAAATTCGGGTCTTGACAGTTATAGACGGTACTCAAACACATGTAAAATGTTACGAAAGTTCGAATAATATAAAGACTTTCTTCAAAACATTATTCGGAAAAAACATGTGAATTCCTATCTCTCTTTTGTATGTTTACACCATTATGAAGTTGAGACGTCTTCTTCATTAAGTGTCGTTCATAAAAGGTCTCTCTTTTATAAATCGTACTTATTTAAAAAAAGACACGAAATACCGAAGCATTTTTAATGCAAAATTAAATACTAAGGGGTAAAACAAAAACCCGAACGTAAAGCATGCAAACGCTTAAGAGTAAAACGAAAACTCGAAAAAACACAAGTCATGCTAAGAAATGTAAATATTAATATTATGGTAAAAACTAAGTATTAACTTAGTTTATACCAAATTTGTTCATAAAAAGTTGCCCCTAAATTGTCAATGGGGATTTACTAAACCAAACTTCACCCCCAAATGGGGCCGGGGGTAACCACCAATTGTTCCAAAAAAAAGAGGGTTGGATAAACACTTTCATTAGACACTGGGGGGATTATTTTCATCAGTAGGAGGAGCGGCTTGAGATGGCGAGGCTTGGGCAACAACTTCATCAGGCACGATCTCGTCACCCATTGGAACTTCGACTTCAGGTGATGAAATGTTTTGACTTTGTCGAGACTTTTCAATCGTCTCCTTGGTTTTAGCAATTTCAGCTTCTAAGTCAAAATGTTCTTGGCCCATTTTCGTCAATGTGTCAAGTCGGGCATTCAAATAAGCCCAACTCACATCAACAACTGCCTTATCCTAGAGAGCCTCGTAATCTTTCTCCCATTGTTCAATATCGGCTCTCAACTTTTCTCTTTCAACCACGACAACATCAAAAGAAGCCTGCAAAGGGGCAAGAGATCTTTCCAGAAATTGAATCTTGTTTGAAGATTCACAGAGGTCTTCTTGAGTCTGAGTAAGTGATTGCACAAGTTCACCAGCATAAGCCTCCTTCTGGTCCAACAAAGCTTTCAAGCTTCTTATCTCTTCAGTAGCATGGGAAAGCTGCTCCGCAAAGGAAGACTCCAAGACGTTCTTATCCTTGCCTGCTTGACTTGATGAAGCCTTCTCGATGGCCAATTCCGCTGCAATTACTCTGATCTGCTGCTCTAAGGTACACTTCTCCTCCTTTACTGCCTCCATATCAAGTTGAAGAATCTCGAATTGCTCATTCCAGTTATCAGCCTTGGTATGATAGTCATTCGCTAATTGCTCCGTATGAACGATCCTTTTCATATGTACCAATAAGATTGATCTGCACAAAAATAGAAGTTAGATACGGTAAAGGATATAAAAAGGGGAATGATATTGTGAGTACCCAATTTTTGCCCCGCATGGAAATTACTCCTAAAAAAGAATCAAAAATAATTTTAATGAATTTTTGGAGTTTTTCTTTATTTAGTTGCATTTCATGCATGTTTAATAGTTTTAAAAAAACATAAAAATCATAAAAAATGTTCGAACCTTAATTTCATAGCTTGCTAGATTTTAAACTGCATTTTTAGGATTTAGTTACATTGTTAAATGCATCTTCTAAAAAACCAAAATTGCATTCGTAGGTTAATTAATTAATTAGTTGTCTTAGTCCATCATTAGGTAAAATAAATAAATAGGCTAGCCACATGAAAATTAGATTCAATTAAAGTTTGAGCTTAAAGTGGCTACAATTTGAATTTGAAAAAAAAGAAATAGGGCTGCATTTTTGTCTCAATAGGGCACTTGGACCGATTTTCCTAGGCCCAATTTCTACATACACCCATGCACAACCCACTACTTAAAACCTGTCCACAACCCACCTAAAAAAACGACGCCGTTTTAGCCTAGAACGACGTCGTTCCATCCCCACTCTCTTAAACACCCAAAACCCTACCCTAGAGATGAGACCTAATCTCTATCACCCAACACCATTTTCCCCCTTTTCCATCGTCTTCCTCACTCCCCTCATCACCAAGAGAATATCCTCCAAGAAACCCCCTAAAGACCAGCCGTTCTCCCCCTTTCTTCCTCCTCATTTCTCACCCAAAACACACAAAAATCAGAGATGAAGATCAAATCCCTCCCTTTGAAGAACGCCGTATTCCCCATTCTTATTCCTCATCTCTAACTAGAACAGAATACACACACACACGAGCAGCATCCCTAATTCGTCTTTTCTTCAACAACAAACAGAAAGCAAGAAGAAAATTGAAAGTTTTAAAAGATTTTGAATGTCAAAAACACAAAAGAGTTTCAAAATGAGAAGAATTTCTGGAAAATTCGACTTCGATTTTCAGAAAACAAAAGGAAAAAAGAAGAGAGCTGGAATTAGAGGGACTGGTTTCGATTTCTTTTGGCTTGGGTGTTGATTTTCTGGGTTTGGCCGAAGTATTTTGCTGATGTTTTTCTCTGCTGGAGCTTGAAATTCAAATCCTCCGTTCTCGGACCTTTACTCGGTCAGTTTCAACCATTATTTTGCTGTTAGGTATGTCATGTTCCTTTGTAATTATATGCCGAATCCGTTGAATAAAAATATGAGTTGCTTATGCTGTAATTGATGCCTAATTTCGTGCATTTAATGTGCTTAATTATTAGAGTTATTTACATCTGTTAAGTCTGCCAACATTTAGCTTTGATCGTCTATGGTTGAACTGAACATTTGAGTTCGAGATAGTTCATTGTGCTCAAATACCATGCCACAGGTTTAGTTTATTCATTTCTCCACTGATTAGTTATGACCCTTTTCCTATATGGTATATTTTGGTTTATTGGCATGTGCAAAATTTTTACATTTGATTTGGTTTGAAACTTTGAGAAATTCTTAGATCAGCTAATGCGTCATGTTTAAGTTAATTTGGAGTCAGTAGTTTAACGATTTTCATCCACTTGAATTCATGAAATTGATTACTAGTGGATTAAATTTGTCTTGGACTCTCATATATTAAAGCCGCTAGAAGCCACAATGATTCATCTCGTTATATTTACAGTATATTCATTTGAGCTAAAGTGGCAATTCTCCTTTGTTCACATTTCCTGGTTCATGTTCCGCTTTGTTGAATTTGTAGTTTTGGGGAAGTAGTTGATTTAGTGGTTCAATGTTTGTATGAATTTCATTTTTGCAGAAGGATCTTCTTTCATTTTAAATAGATGCATAAGTAGATGAACTATTAATTAGTAGTAGGTGTGAGATTTTGAGTTACAAGATATGCAATTAAATCATTATGACCATAGTCATGATTACGTAATCTACACTTGGGTAAGGCAACTCATTCCCCGACCACAATTCCGAACAACAATAAAAATCACATGTTGTAGATCGCGGGTGCATTTCATGTGGCGCGGTTACAATGTGTCCAAAAAACAAACAAGTGCCCTCCATCGTTACTTGTTTCAAGATAAATCCATAAATATTAAAAGCGGCTAAAAATTAAAAAGGATAAATGCACAATAGGCTAAAATATGTAAATAATCAGATAATTTAGGCCAAATATTAATAGTTAAGCGACCGTGCTAGAACCACGGAACTCGGGAATGCCTAACACCTTCTCCCGGGTTAACATAAATCCTTACTCGGATTTCTGGTTCGCATACAAATTAAAACAGAGTCTAAAATTCCTCTGCTTGGGATTTCAATGAATAAACGGTGTCCCGGAACATCGTCAAAAATCCGGGTGGCGATTATGAAAACTAAATAAATCCCAAATCCGAATAATGTCACTTAAAGTGGAAAACTTCCTTATTACCCTTTATTATCCCGGGGGTGAAAAAGGAGGTGTGACAGATATAAAGGATACCTTTAAGGACGAGTGTACAATCTCGTTCATCCAAGTTAAGGAGCTTGACTTTCCAACTTAGACTTCTCAATCAGGCCTATCAAAGTCTTCAACCACACATCCACCTGGCCTGACTTCTTTAAGAGGCTACCTCCCGCAGAAACCTCTATCTTAATTTCCTTCATCACCCCACTACTGGAAGATCCTACTTCGATAATAGAAGGCACGGAAGTAGGGGCAGATGAAGGAGCCACAAATGGAATAGGCAGGGGAGCAGAAACAGCAACAGGTGTGGCAGATGAAAGTTTCACTGAAGCATATGGAGGAAAAATAGGAAGTAGTGCCTCCTCCGAAACCGTGCCAAACCATGGTGGAATAATTGTTCAACTTATTCATTGGTAGAGGAATGAGTTTCATCTTCAGGAGCGGAATGCTCTGACTTAGGCACGGAAGGTGGATCACTAACTGGAGTAGATTCGTCGTCAGACACGACCTTTCTTCTCCGTGACCTCCGAATCAGCGAACCTTCCTCTTGCTCTTCCTCATCTTCCAAGGTCCGAGACCCACATGCTTTCCTTTTTGATGAAGAGGAGTTCACAATAATTTCTTGGGCCTTAGCCAAAGAAAGTTTGAAGCAGATACATCAGCAGCAGAGACCCCACGAGCGAGAAACCCTAACAAATAAAAGGGATTAGAGAAGCTTAAAAAGTAAAGAAAGGAAATGTAAAAAAAAAAACCTACCATGGGTTATCACTTTCCAACCAAACCTCGCCAAGAGGTACTTCCAAGAATGTTCTTCCATAGAAGTGATCAACAACAAATTTTCTACCCAACCACGAAAATCGGAAACCTCCTCAACGGTTCCATGGTTGCTGCAAAAGAAAAAAACAGTCACGGTACTGAAGATTTATAAAAATAAAAATAAAAAAGAAAGTGAGCAAAAATGCAAAGTTCCACTTCTCACGGAAATGGAGATTTTCTTCACCTACCAAACCTTTAGTAGGGACAGCAACATACCTGACATACCACCCTCTATCCTTATCATCACCAGGTATAACCAAAACTCTTTTACTCCTAGCCGCAAGAGTAAAAACTCCCTGGCGGAACAACATAGGAGAATAAAGATGAATGAGATGATGAAAAGTAAAAGGAACTGAAGCTAAGTTGGCCAAATATCTAAGGCATGCTACTACCCTCCAGATAAGAGGACCGGTCTGTCCCAGACATACATTAAAAAATCAACAGAACTCTAGAATGACGGGGTCGATAGGAGGCTTGAATCCTAAAGTAAAGGGATAAGTATACACAAAAGAATACCCAATTTTATAAGAGGTTATTCTCTGATTTTCATTGGGAACTAAGTTTGGAAAGTCAGATTTCCAATAACAATCTCTACGCACGAGTGTAACTAAACCCTCAGTGATTTGAGTAGGGTAAAGATCAGCACGATCATGAGATGTCATGGAAGAAAGCTATTTTCTTATGGCCTCACTATCCTTTACAAAAGAGAACTCAGCAGGAACAATCTCATCAACTTTTGGCTCACGAAGTGGTTCCTTAGGTTCTCTACTCTTAGAAGAAATCTAGAAGCTCTAGCCCTAGAAGAAGACGAAGAAACATTAGCCCTAGAAGATGGCGGAGGAGTAATGTTATGAGGAGAAGAAGAACCCTAGAAGGTGTAGAACTCAAGCTTCTTAGTCTACCACCCCTCCTACTCCGGATTGGAGCAGAAGAAGGAGATAGTTTGTCTACAATGATAGCCTTCTTGGGTTCTTGATTTGAGGAAGACATATTTATGTTAAAGAGGAATTTACAAGCAATGAAGGAAAGTTAGAAGTCTTTTGTGAAAGCAAAAGCAGGAAAAAGGGTATTTATACTCATAGGCAACCGTCAAAAAATGGAAAAAACACTGATGTGAAAGTCATAATTAAAACTGTCACTTCGTGACTGATGCAGCCGCAAAAAGCCCTAAAAGGCGGTGATGAATTGCAGAATCAATCCGAAAATGCCACGTGGAACGAGCATTGAATAGAAGTGACAAGCGACGCATACATTCAGAGACGGATGCGATGGTACGAGTGAAGCAACGGCAAAACATTCCCGCCATAAATGAGTATCCACTTATCAAATATTTAATTGATAAATAAATGGTAAGTGGGGGACTATATGTATTGGTGGAAAATAGACTTCACACATATAATATTTCTGATGACAAGGCAATCTACGTGGAGCAATGAAAACATGACAGGTGATCATAAATTTACAAAGAGGTACGGGACAAAGAGGAACGAAATAGCATACACACGAGACAATTAGATGCGAAAGATCTAGTCTAATTGAGGAGTTGAAGAGACACAGTCAAAATGAACCAGGGCAGATTCAAAAATCTTCAATCAATGAGCTAAACGTTACATAATCTTCATGCAGCAGTTACGATTACCTATTGTAACGTTACATTAATGATATTATTAGTCATTAATGCTCAATCATTAAGAAGAGTAGACGTTATATTAAGAAATTTCCTATAAAATGGAGTAAAATCTCACTTGTATGGACACGTTCGAACCACTACTGAAATATACTTACTTTTATGCTTCTTATTGTTTTCTTATTACAAGTCTATTTATTATTGTTAGTTAAATTTCTTGGTTATCAGAAGCCCGAGTACTTCTTAAAATAGTTGTGACTGAGAGCTAATTCTTTGGTTAAACAGATTCCATCTCTTTTTACATGGCTTTCTTTCACTGGTTCTTTTCTGTATGGGACAACACCTCTTTAAGACTTTCTGGCTCCCCCTCATTACTGACGAGGACATACTCTATGGCAGGGTACCTACATGACTCTACCCTTGGCCGTTCTGATCTCCTCAGAGGTTGAGGTTGTTCATCTCCCTGAGTGGTGTGCTCCACTTGCTCGACATCATCATCAAGTTGCTCCCTCTGCACGACAACCTCGTCGATCCTACTTTCTGCACTTGTGGGATTGTTAGAAGTAGAAGGAATAGTAACAAGGTTAGGAATTGTACCATTTTTGGCCTTCTCTGGCATATCATCGGCAGTTCCAACTTCACTTTCTCGGAAGACTACATCTCTGCTTCTGATGACCTTCATTCTTTACATGATCCCACAATCTGTATCTGAACTATTCATATCCATATCCAATGAATGCAGGGAACATATTATCATCCATATTTGTTCTTTGCTCCTTTAGTACATGTGAAAAGGCTCTGCAACCGAACACCTTCAGATGCGGGTAAGACACTTCCTTGTTGGTCCAAACTCTCTTTGGGATGTCAAACGCCAATGGAACTGATGGACTCCTATTGATCAGGTAACATGTTGTCTGAAGTACTTCAACCGAGAATGACTTAGGTAGTTTATCCATTATGAACATGCTTCTCACCTTCTCACCTTCTCCACAATGGTGCAGTTCATCCTTTTGGCTACGCCATTGTGTTCTGGGGTTCCAGGAACTGTCTTTTCATCTTTGATCCCATGGCTTGAATAGTACTCTTCAAATTCCCTTGAAGTGTACTCACCTTCATTGTCACTTCAAAGATGCTTTAGCTTTTGGTCTGTCTCCCTTTCCACCATAACATGAAACTTCTGGAACTATATTCAAAAGAACATAGTTTTTGGAAATTTCTTCGGCGTTCGCAAACGAGCAGTGTAGGCAGACATCCTAGGAACTGTATTCAAAAGAAAAAAAATAATATTGATACACTTTCTGTCAATCAAAACATGTAAAAGACTTGAGAGTGAAACAAAAGCTCAAAACAAAAAAAGTCATAATTTGCATATATATATAAAAAAAAGAGCGGCTAAGTAAGAACTAAGTACTAACTAGTACTTAGCCGCATATATAATTTTTACATTTAAAGGTTCCCCTAAGTTGTCAGTTGGGGACTTTAGCAAGATCCAAATTTACCCCCGATGGAGCTGGGGGTAACCACCAATCCAATAAAAAAAGAAGAGAACCAAAGCTTTAATCTTCTTTAAGAGGAGGATTGACTTCTTCATCGGCAGGAGGAACGAGAGCAACTTGGTACGGAGAGGCATGAGCGGCAGAAGTCTCACCATCAGGTGAAGAGAGGTTAAGACCTTGTTGAGCCTTCTCCATGGTTTCCTTGGTTTTAGCTATTTCAGCACTAAGGTCGAAACCCTCTTGACTCATTTCCGTCAATGTGTCAAGGCGAGAATTCATATATGCCCAGCTCACATTGACATCATCCGCTTCTTCAAGATCTTCGTAATCTCCTTCCCATACTTGAAGCTCGGCCTTTAGCCCATCCTTCTCCACTTAAGCAGCCTCATGGTCAGCCTTCAAAGGCACAATCGACTCCTCCAGAGTTTGGACTCTATCTAATGCATTACGCAGTTATTCTTGAGTCTGAGAGAGTGATTGTACGAGCTCGCCAGAATATTCCTCCTTCTGCCATAGCAAATCCTTCAAGTACATAATCTCCTCCGAAGCTCGAGACAATTGTTCAGCAAATGAAGATTCCAAAATGCTCTTATCCTTAGCACCCTGATTTGAAGAAGCCCTCTCCACAGCCAGTTCCCGCTGCCATAACCTTCATCTGTCTCTTCAAGGTACTCCTTTCCTCCTCTAAGGCATCTATATCAATTCTTAAACTGTCATACTGTGCCTTCAAGTTGTTGAAATCAACCCGCAACTCTTTTGTCTCCTGATCCGAATTCGAGATCCTCTTCATAAGCTCCATACCAATAAGATTGATCTACAAGAAACAAACCAATTAGATATGATAAATTATTTAGATATGGTAAAATTCATATATGGAAATGGAATAAATTGCACCATACCTTCAAGGAGGTATGCACAACTTCATTGGCCCATGTAAGAGCTGTGTGGCTGGCTAGCTTGGTTTTCTCCGTGGGACCTATCAAAGGTTTGAGCCACACTTCGGGCTCGCCCGTTTTCTTGAAAAGACTTCCCTTAGCTGGAACTTCTATTATTACCCTCCGCATCTCCCTGCTAGAAGACCCTACTTCCCTAACGGAAGGCATGGAAGCAAGCATAGATGGAACAACAACAGGAACGGAGGGTTGAGGAACTGGAGAAACCGCGGGCAAAGCAACAAGCACGGAGGATTAAAGAGTTGAGGAAACCACGGGCAAAGCAACAATAGAGGCAGTAATAGCTAGTGGAGCGGAAGAGACACGAGGGGTAGATGAGACAGCTTCACTTAAAGAAGCAGGAAAAACAACGGCCAAAGGGACATCATCAGAGGCAAGGTCAAAACCTTCATGAAACAAGTATTCTACAGAATCATGAACAGGGGACTGTGAAACATCTTCAGAGGTTCAGGGTCTAACTGCAGACACGGAAGGAAAAGTCATGGGTGTAGATTCTTCGTCCAAAACCACCCACCTTCTCCGTCCCTCCTCCTCCTCCTCCTCCTCCTCCTCCTCCTCCTCCTTCTTCTACTTCTGCTTCTCCTTCTTCTTTTTCTTCTTCTCCTTCTTCTTCTTCTTCTTCTCCTTCTTCTTCTCCTTCTTCTCCTCCTTCTTCTCCTCCTCCTTCTCCTCCTCCTTCTCCTCCTCCTTCTCCTCCTCCTTCTCCTTCTGCTTCTCCTTCTTCTTCTTCTTCTTCTTCTTCTTCTTCTTCTTCTTCTTCTTCTTCTTCTTCTTCGGAACGGGATTCACCAACCTTTCTCTTCGAGGAAGACGAACCAACAATAATCTCTTGGGCCTGGGCCAAAGACATCTTCGGAACAGACGTAGCATACACCCCACGAGCAGAAAATCCTATCAGAAAGGGAAATATTAAGCAAGAAGAAAAAAGGCTCGAGTAAGAGAAGAAGTAAAAACAAAATCTTCACTTACTGTGGGTCTTCACTTGCCAACCGTACTTCCCAGCGAAGTACTTTCAAGATCTTTCTTCCGAAGGAGCAACAGACAATAATTTCTCTACCCAATCACGGATACCAGAGACATTCTCAACAGTACCCATGATTGCTGAAATGTACTCACGTGCACGATTCCATTTCTCAGGGATGTGAAGATTTTCTTCACCCACTAAACCAACAGTGGGTACATCGACGTACCAGAGGTACCAAACTCTGTCCTTATCATCTCCAGGGGTTACCAAAACTCTTTTACTTCGAGCAGCCAGAGTAAAAACCCCTTGACGAAATAGGGCAGGAGAGTAGAGATGAATGAGATGGCTAAAAGTAAAAGGAACTGAGGCTAAAGAAGCTAAACTCCTAAGACATGCGACAACTCGCCACACAAGCAGACCAACTTGTCCTAAGCAAATATTGAAGAAACGGCAAAACTCGATTATGACTGGATCAATAGGAGGTCTAAATCCTAAAGTGAAAGGGTACGTACAAACAAAAGAATATCCCGTCTTGTAAGACGTAATTCTTTGATTACTATTCGGAATATAGACAAGGAAATCAAACCTCCAAAAACACTCCCTACGAAATAGGGAAATCTGACCTTCAGTAATAAGGGTTGGGTATCTCTCGACACTATCAAGGGAAGAAGACCGATCCACAAGAACTTGATTGTCCCTAGTAAAGACAAATTCAACGGGAATAATCTCATCAACTCTGGGTTCACGAAGGTGTTCATCTCTACCTCTAGACAAAGAACGGGAAGCCCTAGCCCTAGGAGAAACTAGAGACCTGGCAGAAGGAGGGGAGCCTATTTGAGAGGAAGAGGAGCCTATGGAAGGAATGGATCCTGGACTCCATAGTCTACCACCCCTCCGACTCCTAGTCGGAGCAGAAGAAGGTGTTAAGTTCTCTACATCTATTACTCTTTTGGGTTGATTTAAAGAAGACATGTTTACAAAAGTAATGAAAAATTCTTTACAAGTAAAAGAGACAAGTTAGAAAGTGTTTCGTGAAAGTAAAGAAAAGAAGAAGGGTATTTATACTTTAAGGGAAACCGTCAAACATGGAAAAAATAATGATGAAAAGTCATAATGGAAGGTGTAACTTCGGGACTGACGCAGCCGCAAAAAGCCCTAAAAGACGCCGAATAATTTCAGAACCAATCCGAGAAGGACACGTGGTATGGGCATTAAATGGAAGTGACAAACGACGCCTATGTTCATAGAAGGATAAAACGTTTCGAGGCAAAGCGGCGGCAAAAATTCCCGCCATAAATGCGAATCCACTTACCAAATATTAATCGATAAACATATGGTAAGTGGGGGGACTATCTGTATTGGTAAAAAAAGAGTCTCACACGTAAGCTGACTCTTGACAACTCAGCTAGCTACGTGGATCAAGGAAAACGCGAGGGTTGGATATGATTCTATAAAAAGGAACGGAACAAAGAGGCACAGTTCAATAAACCTTTGAGTTCATCAGCTACGGGGAACTCAATCTAATCAAGACGAGGAAGAGACACGGTCAGAGTGAATCGGGACAGAGCTACGGGTAGATTCGAGAATCCTTAATTAATGACCTATACGTTATGTAACTTTCACACAACAGTTACAGTTACCCTTTGTAATGCCTCATTAATATAATAATAAGTCATTAATGAGCGATCATTGCAAGAATCAAACGTTATATTAAAAAAAACCTATATAAAGGAAGAGAATGTAACTTGTAATGGATATCTGAACTTTGAATACAACCTACTTTACTTTTCCGCATATCATACTATTGACTTTTACTTATTTTTCTTTATTTAATATAATTACTTTGATTATCAGTAACCCGCGTTCATCCTAAAAATAGCTTTGGTCAAAGGATCTAATTCTTTGATTAAACAACGTATCAAAGGTTAGTGACCAAGATGTTCCAGGAACATCTGGGGAAAACAATGAAGGTATACATTGATGACATGTTGGTGAAGTCAACACAGACAGAAGATCATTTCCAACATCTCTCAACTACTTTCGAGATCCTCCGCAGGTATAACATGAAATTAAATCCAGAAAAATACGTCTTTGGCGTCGAATCAGGTAAATTTTTGGGTTTTCTCGTATCAAATAGAGGCATTGAAGTAAATCCTTCTCAAATTAAAGCTATTGAGGAAATACCTGATATACTCGCGAGTAAAAAAGAAGTTCAAAGATTAACATGTAGGATTGCATCTTTCGGTAGATTCATCTCCAGATCTTCAGAGAAGAGTTTTAAATTCTTCTCGATTCTAAAGAAGCAGAATCAGTTCGAATGGACTGAAGAATGCCAACAAGCTCTTCAAGACTTGAAGGCTTATATATCAAATCCCCCATTGCTGTCTAAACCAAAGGAAGGGGAAAGGTTATATATTTATCTTGCTGTCGCAGAAATAGCCGTAAGTGCAATCCTGATAAGAGAGGTTATATTAAGAAATTCCCTATAAAAGAGAGTAAAATCTCACTTGTATGGACACGTTCGAACCACTACTGAAATATACTTACTTTTATGCGTTCTTATTGCTTTCTTATTACAAGTCTAATTATTATTGTTAGTTAAATTTCTTGGTTATCAGAAGCCCGAGTACTTCTTAAAATAGCTGTGACTGAGAATCTAATTCTTTGGTTAAACAGATTCCATCTCTTTTTACATGGCTTTCTTTCACTGGTTCTTTTTTGTATGGGACAACACCTCTTTAAGACTTTCTGGCTCCCCCTCATCACTGATGAGGACATACTCTGTGGCAGGGTACCTGCATGACTCTACCCTTGGCCGTTCTGATCTCCTCAGAGGTTGAGGTTGTTCATCTCCTGAGTGGTGTGCTCCACTTGCTCGACATCATCATCAAGTTGCTCCCTCTGCACGACAACCTCGTCGATCCTACTTTCTGCACTTGTGGGATTGTTAGAAGTAGAAGGAATAGTAACAAGGTTAGGAATTGTATCATTTTTGGCCTTCTCTGGCATATCATCGGCAGTTCCAACTTCACTTTCTCGGAAGACTACATCTCTGCTTCTGATGACCTTCACTCTTTACATGATCCCACAATCTGTATCTGGACTCTTCATCTCCATATCCAATGAATGCAAGGAACATATTTATCATCCATCTTTGTTCTTTGCTCCTTTAGTAAATGTGCAAAAGCTCTGCAACCGAACACCTTCAGATGCGAGTAAGACACTTCCTTGTTGGTCCAAACTCTCTTTGGGATGTCAAACGCCAATGGAACTGATGGACTCCTATTGATCAGGTAACATGTTGTCTGAACTGCTTCAACCGAGAATGACTTAGGTAGTTTATCCATTATGAACATGCTTATCACCTTCTCCACAATGGTGCGGTTCATCCTTTCGGCTACGCCATTGTGTTCTGGGGTTCCAGAAACTGTCTTTTCATGTTTGATCCCATGGCTTGAATAGTACTCTTCAAATTCCCTTGAAGTGTACTCACCTCCATTGTCACTTCGAAGATGCTTTAGCTTTTGGTCTGTCTCCCTTTCCACCATAACATGAAACTTCTGGAACTATATTCAAAAGAACATAGTTTTTGGAAATTTCTTCGGCGTTTGCAAACGAGCAGTAGGCAGACATCCTAGGAACTGTATTCAAAAGAAAAAAAATAATATTGATACACTTTCTGTCAATGCTACTACTCCAGGGAACCCACATTCCCTTTATAATGATGTAATTTTGTGAAGGACGGCTATTCAAGCAAGCACTACAAAACTAAAAATCGTTTGTTTACAAAAAAAAACAAATTTTTTTTGTTCAAAAGCTCCTCTTTAATTTTTTTCTAAACGTCAAATCAAGAATTACATCTTCCAACGGGGATACAAGTTTTTTTAGGAGTGCATTATAATTTTTTCCCATTTAAGTGCTTAACCACAATGTCATATTCTTTGTTTTTTGCATTTTAGAAAATTAGGAGATGAAGTGGGTAAATATCATATAAATCAAGAGTTAGTGTGAATCTTCAAACAGTATATAACAGTGAAAAGCTCCAAATACTCAAATATACACACGATAATTTAGAGCCGGAGAACTTCTATATTAAAGTATTCGCTTTTAGTATTTCATTTTCAGTTCCCATTGCAAAAATATATCTTCTTTTTTTTTTAGTTTTGTATATGTAAATGAAGAAGAAAACGTCAACATCTCTATTTCATATACACGGAAAGATTTCTGAACTTGATGTACTTGTCATTGTGGATCTTGTATATGAGAAGGTAACTTTTAACTTGGGATCCAATAGAAAAGACAAGAATTGTATATTCTTTCGATAGTCAATATTACAAAGTGTTCTTTCAAGAGTTTCAGATACTTTTTTTTCTCTCCTTAGTTTCCTATATATAAGGAACATTCTTTGGGAACCTTAAAAGTACAAGGGAGGGAATATTCTGATAGAATATTCCCTTTTTCTAATCTAGAACTATTCTACCGTTATTATGCACTTCTTCTGCTCGACCCACCGTCGATCTCGTTCAAGACAGGCTCTTCGCCTCCAAATGTTGGCCGACCAGAACTCCGACCTCAACCCACGACGCCATTAAGTTTGATCCAAATTTCGACCAATACACACAGATTGGCCCACCTATGAGTAATTAGAGCGGTTTGGGAGGCTTAAGCCTCCCGAGTCGGAGGATGCTCAGGATTTTCAAATGTAAAATAAAAATCTTTAATTAAGAATAGAAGTATTCCGACTATCTTCACATATTGTTTCACGCGCAAATTAATTGAATGTCAATTTAAACCTAACAAGTTAAGAAATGAATAAGCATATCTTTTAAATTGTATTTTTAGTAAATATACTAACAAGGCTGTAAGGTTACAACGAATTGCAACGAACAAGCATGATTCCTTGAGAAAAGTATAGCCAGACAGAGCGAGAATGAGAGAGTTGAACGTGGGAATGGCTGATCTTCATAAAATTATGTTGTAATGATAGCATTTGTTATAATTTTTTCAACTAAAACAACAGATATAATTATTTGCATTTTAATCAATAGTATTGCACAATAGTACCAATACCAAAATTTTAATTGATCGCAATAAAAGGGAGAAGTTTAAAAGTTCTTGCTCATGATATAACTCTACTTGTGAAATATATGTATCATGGATCATTAATTCTGTACTTGTAAAATATATAATATCATGATAATGAAATTAATTAGACAGCAGTAAGAAGTATGAATATCATGATAATGAAATTCTTAGCATGGAAAAAATGAAAAATATAACCATATAAAAATAAGTAGTGCATAAGGAAAATTCGTATTTTGTAATTAATTAGAAGAGTACATTTAATTTAAGCTTCATCAAGGACTAACCAACCAAATGTCCCATTATTCCCCTTATTACTTTCCCACTCAAACTTAAGGTGGTTACATTTTTATGGATTACATTAAGTGATAAGTCATCGGTAAAAAAAAGTTTCACACGCATGATAATTCTTGATGACTCAGTTGATTACATGGACCAAGAAAAACGTGACAATTAGATATGATTCTGTAAAGAGGCGCGGAGCAAAATGGTGCGGATCAATAAACCTACGAGGTAATCAGCTACGAGAAACTCAACCTAATTGAGACAAGGAAGAGACACGGTCAGAATGAATCCGGACAGAGCTACGGGCAGATTCAGAGATCCTCAATTAATGACTCACATGTTACACAACCTTCACGTAACAGTTACGGTTACTCTTTGTAACGTCCCATTAATGTAATAATTAGTCATTAATGAGCGATCATTGTAAGAGGTAGACGTTATATTAAGAAATTCCCTATATAAGGGAAGAGAATATAACCTGTAAAGGGCATCTGAACTACGAGTACAATACACTTTACTTTTCTGTGCATCATATTATTGCCATTTACTTACTCTTCTTTACTTAATATTATATCCTTGATTATCAGTAACTCGTGTTCATCCTAAAAATAACTTTGGTCAAATGATCTAATTCTTTAGTTAAACAATAAGTTTCTAATCTCGACTAGAAAAACTCTTTCCCGGTCTCTCTCTCACACACACAAAAACACAGTCTCTCTCGTGAAATCAACAAACTGGCCACCACCGCAAACTCCACCGCCGACGCACTAATTTCATGGGTAAAAACGATAAATCGGGCGTTTATGACTACAAATAACTTAGTCAATCCAAGCAATTAGAACTACTCTATAACTCACCTAGTGACGTTAATCACAAATGTGATTACGTGGCATACAAAGGCAAGACATATCATTTAGTGAATCTTTTTCTGGCCCATTATAAACAAGTCGACAAGATGGTCCCTCGCGATCGGAAACGTATGTGCCTTTTCTACCATAACTACTATACTTCTACTGGTGACCTTGCTTCTCACAATTTTTTTTATATGCACGTCTACTGACTTAGGTAAGTTACGTTTTTTTTTGTTCTTTATTATATCACAATAATTCTGTTTTCGCCTAATTCTTCCTTCTCTATATTGATTGATTTAGGGCAACCGATGGCTACCTTTTCCGACTTTTTGACTCCGTTCCTCATTGTTGGTTCCTTACGGTTTTGTTTTGCCCTTGGTAGTTTTCATACTTGTTTTGGAAGAATCCATCTTGGTAATAATGATATTGGTGATAAAAATAAAAAATTGCCATTGATATTGGATTCCACGTCTAGGGAGAGCCCAAGATGTTTATGTGTGAATGCAAGAATTTTAAATTTGTAGAAGGGCTCAAGAATCATTACGATATTGCCCATAAGGAGTGCAAAGAGACATCTGCATGAACAGTGAAGAGACATGTAGAATATTGAACTCACAAAAAGTAAAATATCTGCCTTTAGAAATTTTCATCAAGTAAGTATGATTCACATCATCTAAAATGTATATGATCGGCAAACTTATGCCTTTTAGTTTGACATTGATATTTAAGTTTTACGTTGGATAAGTTTCTAAAAAAGTATATGTAAAATATACTTCGATGTGATATATTTTATGATCTTAATAACGTTTTACGTATATGAGAGCTACAATTTTTGGGTATATGAAAGAAATGAAGATGAAGATGAGCAGCGGATTCACTTATAGTGTTCAGGGTGCTCGAGCATCTATTGACTCCTAAAACAACTATATGTATTGAAACTTCTGTTAACTTCTACTGGACCGGCGTCAGTCCCTAAAACTGTATGATGGGTGCTTTGGGTGGGAGCCGAATTTGAAGGCCCTCTCTTTAAAAGGGCGACAGTTCAATTCCCATTTCTTACAACTTTTTAAGTGCCTCCCGTCTTCTTTTTCTTAGTTGACTTTTCCTTCTGTTTCTCCCATACAACTTCCAATTTCCTTTTTATACTACTATTTTATTGGAATTTTCTGTTAGTTTGCTGATTTTTACCTTTATACTTGGTTTTAACTTAAAAGATTCTTGTGTTTATTACTTATTCTAGTTGATTTTTCCTTCTTTTTCTCCTACATATATTCTTCTTCTTCTTCTTTTTTAAATAAATATTTTGATCACTTTTCTTATTATCATGACAAATAATTATGTGCTTATATTTTATGATTAGCAGCAACTTGGACCATGCCAACTATGCCTTATAAAAAGGACTAAGCGATCGTTGCAAATATAATCCGGTTCACAAATCCGGAGTCGAATCCCACCGGGAATTCACCTGCTAATCACAACTGCTAGTTTCACGAGAATAAGTAATCAACTTTCAGAAATATTGAATAATGAGTTGAGTGTTTACTAACTAAAAACAAGGTAATTAAAAGCTGTAATTTTATTACTAACAAGGCAAATGTTGTAGACAAGATTGGAAAGGTTTAGGGTTACAATTTTTCCTCTTATCGGAATCCTCCCTGCTACGTCTCCTATATATTCGCCCAGATATTCTCTACCAATCGTGAGCACTTTAGGTGTGGTAATTCTCTTCCGAGTAAATACTACAATTTACTAGACGTATTCTTCCGAACCACGCTAGCTGACACTAGTTTACCACTCACTAAGATCACACCAAAGTTTTATTATTCCTTATACCACCATTAAACCTTCCGTATTGATCCCTCATATACATTAGGAGTGATATTGTTCAACAACTACCTAAATATATACCCTTTTCCAAGTAACACACACTAAATAGGCATAGTCAATTGAGGGCCCTTCAATCAACCACAATAATCATGTAGTTGAACAAGTAGAGAAAATCCAATGGCAAACTTATATTAAACGCAATAAAAATTCATCCTCCAAGAGGTTACATCAAACCCTAGAATAAAGTGTTTAGCTATCATAATTGTTTTCACAACTACAATATAAAAATTTCATCACCAATAATAGAAAAAGGGAAGAAGAAAGATAAAAGCTCGTTTCCAAATCTTCAGCCTGCTCATTGCTTGTTCTTGTCATCAAAGATGTTGTGTAACCCTTATAAAGTCGTTCTTTGATGTATTTATATTACTTAGGGTTGATGAGAGGCGAAACTTTTCAATCCAATTTCGGATGGGAGAAGCTGGAATCCACGTCTGCCTTTGCGCGTTGCGCGCCCATGGACGCGGATTCAGCTTTTGAAATTCTTCCATTTCGCGAAGCGATCCGTACCTTTGACTCACTTCACTTTTTTGTGCCTTCCCTTTTCTCCTTTTTCGCGTCCTTTTTCGTGCCACACACTAGAATAGACGAGCTCTCAATCCTTCCATTTTTCTCCTTTTTGCAATAATTTGATTCTTTTTTCTCCATTATCATTCAAGCTTACTCCTACAAAAAAGAAACACGTAATGAGTATAGTTCACTTCAAATATCATGTAATCTCGCGCAACTCACACGACAAATGAGATAAAAATACACTCAAAATCATTCTCTTTTGGACATTTATTACCACCCCACACTTAGACTTTTGCTCGTCCTCGAGCGAATAAAATTAAGCACATTGGCAAGAAACAAATTTCTAAACCCACTCAAGCATCATGCCAATGACAATGGTTTATACCAATGCTTGTAACCTAGCATAAGCACTATTCATACTTTTCCTCAAACTTTATGTCATGTCAAGACTAATTAAAATAATTGTGTGACTCTCTCTAACATCCTAACCTCAAAATTTGACTCCAATACATCCCAAACTAAGACTCACCTCTTGTGCCAACTCAAAGACCAAGGCCTTTATCAATATTTTCAAATCATGTGCCCTCACCAACAAACCAAAGAGAGAAAGTAGTCCACACACTCAAACATAAGTTTAAGTATATTTTAAGGACTCTCCAATCGAAAGAATTTTCTCACTCTCGCAAAAATAACTCATATGCCACCCAAGTTCGTAGCATAGGCTTGCCCATAGTGTAAGACTTGACTAATTTAAGTTCGCACAGACTTGGATCAAGTAGGACTTCATAAGTTGTAATGTGGGCTAAGGGACTGGTAGGATACGTGACTATTCCTCCTAAGCACTTTAATACACTACACTTCACTTTCAAACACCTTCTCATCACGACCAAGTCAATGTCATGCCACAAACCACTACACGATTAGGCCCTTCTTCTTTAAGCATATCATTACGTAGATGCTTACTAGCTCGGATCAATACCTGGGAGGTGTACTTCAGAATCTTTTTTTTTCCCTTCTTTTTACACTCCCCTTAATTTTGGTGTTTCTAGCTAGTAATTCATTTAAACATAATGCGCCTTCTTTTCTTTCCTATGGTTCTACTCAAAAGCTACCCGGTCTCTCTATTTACTCTTATAGCGACTTAAGTGCTTTCGGAGGTAAATGGTGACAAGATTTGATTAAGAACAAGGGGAATTTAGCTTGTAATGTGGGTGCCAAGGAAAAGGTCTACATGCTCAAAAGGGTTGACTATGAATAATATTATCCCTAGTGGACAAAAGTAGCTCAATGGTCAATCAAATAAATGCCTATATCATCTCCTAGCAAAATGATACTTAATCATTTCACTTCAACACACACACGGTGCAAGTTCTAGACTAGCCTGGGATGGCACAAAGTACAATTCAAACTTCTCACCTCGCACAATGCACATGATCTACTCAAGATAGCTCAGACCCGACTCTCAAGTTAAAGCAACTAAGCACAATTATCATAAAACTAAACAATATCGGAAGTACATAACAAGAGTCAAAACATGAGCCAAAGAGTAAGAGTAAAGTTACCTATATTCTCAAGGTACATACTCACAATAATTACAATAAAAGTACTAATCACAAATACTCTAGGTCTTAGCCCCGATATAAAATATGTCATGAAGCACAATACTCAATCTCTTTCCGTTCCAATATCAGTTCAAAACAAATAAGGGAAAAGAAAAGAAAAAAACTTTTTGTGTGTGTGTGTGTGTGTGTGTGTGTGTGTGTGTGTGTGTGTNTGTAGAGAAACTCTATTCCTAGGGAACTCCATCCCAAATACAATGTATATGGCAACTCCATGCCCAAGGAACTCCATCCCAAATGTGAATATGGGATGTATATATATACACACACACACACACACACACTCCCTACAATCTAATTTATGCGAACCTGTTTGACTCAGCATGGAATTTAAGAAAAAATAAAGACTTTTAGAATTTGTGGTCCTAAACAAGTCAAAAAGGGGTCCAGAGTATTTGTGTGGTTATAAAAGCTTCTCATTAAGGATAGAATTGGAATTTTAAACTAAATTGTTTTAAAATTTAGAAAGGAGTCATTCTATTTGGAACGGACCAAAAAGGAAATAGGTTCACATAAACTGGAACGGAGGGAGTATATTTTTTTTTTGGACTTTAAATCCTCAAGAAAACTGTCTAGGCAATCCATCGTCGGTAAAAGTCCACAAATTCTTCTACAAAATTTGAGAAAGAAAATAAAAAACTACCTAAGACTACCCGGTTCAAGAAAATGGCATCCTGGGGAAAGAACTGTGGTTTAAAGAAAACCCGGGGTTACGCCAATAAAAAGCTAACTACAATTATACAATTACAATGGCCTTGAGTGTGATCTTGACAAAATGTATCACTAGAAATTAAACACAATGCCAAAAAAGTCAAATTCTGACCCCCCACCACACCCCACACTTAAGAGAGTGCATTGTTCACAGTTGCACAATATCACAGAAACAGACAATAAATAATCAATGGTAGAGTGGATGTCAGAAACTCCCTCATTATATCTCAAGCTACGGGGAGGACCGGTGTCGCCCCCCCCCCCCCCCCCCCCTCCTCTTCC
>ML267188.1:60937-117090 GCA_005239495.1 Nicotiana undulata
GGGGGGGGGGGGGGGGGGGGGGGTGAGTAGTTACGCCTCTGGTTCTCTTGAGGACCTCAAGCTAGCAGTAACCCGGCGTGTGAGGGAGCCATGGGGCTGGGGATGGTGGTGAAGCCACCATAGTTACCGGCGAGCAGGCTGGTCAGAGAGCTTAGCAGAGAGAGTTTTGAGAGAGATGAGAGAGCTGTAACGGCGGAGGGTGAAGAGAGAATGAGAGGAGAGGGAATGAGGGTTGGGGGGGGGGGGGGTTGTCTTTAGGGTTAAATTAGGTAATAAGAAATCTGGTCCGTTTATAAGAAATGATCAACGGTCCAGATTAAAGGGGAATTGGGTCGGGTGGATTTGAGTGGATTGGGCCTGGGGTATTTGGGTCATTTAATTGGGTTGGGGTCTGATTCAATTTAGGCTATAATTAAAATAAAATTAGGCCATTTGTTAAATGCCCAATTAAATTAATAAAAAGTAATTTATAAAATAGCTAATAATTGCAAAAAATGAATTTCATGCATAGAAGTTTTAAAATATTTATTTAATATTTAAAAATACAAATGGTTAATTTCTGGATAAAAAATAGTATAAAATCATATGATTGGGCTATAATTGCAAAGTTATTGCAATTATAGTCAAAAAGTTTCAATTTGGCTAATTTTGAAATAATTTGGTTTTAATAGGACCATAAACAATAAATTAAATCAATGAATGCTTTTGAAATCATTTGTGATGCAATTGTGTAATTATTAATTGGAAATAAAATGCTGGATAAATTAATAAAAAATATAGGAAAAATTGTGGAAAACTATCAATTGCTATTAATGCATGATTTTGAAGATATATATGCAATTTAAAATATTTTTGGGAAAAATTGGGTATCAACAACCGGTAGCAAACCTCGTACGCAATGTTGATGGATAGGAACAATAAAATAGAAAAAGAAAAAAACAATAAACAAAATACTTACCTGAGGCGTGGAGGGAGAGGCAGGAATGAAGAAGGAGGATTAGGAATAGAGGAACGGACGTGGGATTGAGAATAGATGGGGAATGAAAGAATTATTACTTGAATGAATTGGGAAGTGGGCGTTAGGGGTTTTGAATGAGGAAAAGAATTAAAACTAACTATTTAGAAGTATAGATGGGAGGAAAATATTAATAAAGGAAAATAAATTTGCGAAGTGGAGCGCACCACGCCCCCACTTTACTGTTTTTATGGTCAATTGGCTGGCCTGGGACGCGTCTGCCTTCACGCGCGGCGCAGATCTTGACGAGCCCAGTGTTCACCATTTTTTCAACTTTTCAAATTTAACCACTTTCGGCATTTTGTCATGATTTCTTCATCCCGACTCATTCCAATTTTCACAATCTCATTCCTGCAACATTCATAAACATGTCAATACTCCCAAAATGCAAAATCAAACACGAAAAATAAAAAAAACACAAAAAATGGGTTGCCTCCCAACAAGCGCTTGATTTAACGTCCGGGCACGACGAATTACAACAAGACCATGGATTGCCTCCCATGAAACACTTCATTTAACGTCACACCACGACTATGGCTATCCCTTATCAAGAATCTTTCAAGTACAAGGTCAAGATCACTTTATCTTCCTCAATCATGCCTTGATAATGTTTTAGTCTTTGCCCATTAACTTTGAACTTGGGGGAGCCATCTTCCGATGTAATCTCTGTTGATACCCAATTTTTTTTCTCATATTTTTAAAATACGTATATACTTTCAAAATAGCATATTTGCATCATTATTTAGTTTGAAAACCTATACAAGCACTTTCTATAATGTTTCATAAATTTTAAAGCTCTAAATTAATTTCTTTTTACATTTTTATTACATAAATATTTAGTAATTATCCTTTAAATTATTTTGTGATGACTTAATTACCCAAAATTATTATTTGAATCCACAATACATGTTTTAGACATTTCTATTCCACTTTTATAATTTCATTAGCATTGTTAAGCTATTTATCTAATTTTACAATAATGGCATGTATTCCACAAAATAATTGCATTTATTATGTTATTTATGCCAAAGTATCATTTTTATATTTTTATAATATTGAGTTATTATTTTCAGTCATTTTATTGCACAAGTAGCATTTTATTATCTATTAATTATTTTATAAACTATTTTTAAAAAATAATTGTTGTGTAGTTAATAGCTGGCCCAAAATAGGCCAATTTTCCGACCTAAAATTACCCCAAAACCCTTGGCCCAATAACCCCAGCCCAGACCAAATGACCCATGTGACAACCCGGTCGGAACCCGCTTCACACGACCCGCCCCAGTTATATTTTAATCTTGGCCGTTGATCTCTAAGATCCACAACCCAGAGATCAACGGCCCACGATTAACCCTCTCTTTTAATTATCCACCCCTAACCCTAACCCTCACATTCACTCTGCCCAGCAACCCTAAAACACTCTCCACCCCCTTTCTCTTTCACGAACCCTAGCCGTCACACCCAGTTCCTCTCTGATTCCAACTTGGAGATGGAGTCTACCTATGATATACTTACTTTATTAGTCTTCTCGCACTATTGGTCTTTCATTTATGGTGTTGCTTAGGTGCTTGCCTAAGTTTGGCAAGCATCACATCCGAGATCGGATCAAAATCGCTCGAATCTTTGATCTTGGGTGTTATTCCGTCTATATACGCTCAACAAAGAGAGATTTACACTCTTGATTCGAGTTTCGGACGATTGAACCCAATTAGGGTTTGAGACTCTCCATCTTCTTTACTAATTTCAATTTGCCTGTAATATTCTCTTTCCTTATTTGTTCTTAATTGATTGTCTTCCATATTTATTCTTTCAATCTCTACTACTATATAAACCCCTCCCCATTCCCCTCTAGGACAAACCTTTTAATCGTAAAATTTCACTAAAAATCGAAGTTATTGTTCTATTGTTCTCTCATTCTCTCATTCTATATTTTGATTCTTGGCCGGCTGAAAGCCAAGGCCACCACGATTCAATTTTTAACCTTTCTTAGTGCAAGCACTGCCCGGGGTTCATTTGAAGCCCTTGGGAACTCTGATGCACTAAGATTATGGATTCTTGCTCTTTGATATTCATAAGTACTGTGGAATTTGTCCTTTCTTGTTGTCTGTTTAACTGGTAAGTCGTTTGGCTTTACGATTTCATTCTTTTGTGTTTATGTCCTGCATATTTACATCTCTAAAATTTTCATGACTAAGTGTGTTTCTGGGCTCTCTCCGTGTGCAACCTTGTTAGCATTGAATTTGTTTTGTAATATGAACCTCTCCTAGCACTTGATTTTACATAATGCTACCAGTTCTAGGACATGTTTATGCCTAATTTGAATGATTTGGACTCTTTTAAGTTGGTTTTAGTTAATGTATTGGTGCCTGAATGTTGTTGTTGGGCGTGGGCATGCTTTCCTACTTTGTTCTGAACCTTTGTAATGAATGACTCATATTTGTAATGTGTTATAATCTGTGTTAAGACCCTTACTATTAACTATGTCCTGCTCCCGTGCTATTATGTCACTCAACATGTCTTTGCTTGCTTAATTATTTATCCTTAGTAATTGTTCGAGACCTTTAGAGCAACTATCTCAACTTGTGTTTCTTTGCCATGCTTGATACTGTTAGCATGCCTACTTTTGACACTGTGATGGATACCTAACACAAGTGGATCCTTAGGCTCTAAACTCTTTAGATTGGTACTCTACTTAGACTTTTGTGGTATTACTCACCTTTGTAAGTTAATCTTGCAATCCCGGGAAACTTGAAACTTCTCTAATTTTGCAATCCCTTAATCATAGTTCTCTCACTCTCTTTTGTTACCTATATTATTCTGAATCTATCACTCTTGGCCGGCTGAAAGCCAAGGCCACCAAGACCCTCTTTATTGACCTCTCTAGTGTGAGCACTGCTCGAGGTCCATTTGAGATCCTTGTGAACTCTGACACACTTGGACTGGAGGTTCTTTTGCCATTCTTTTGACTACTAAGACCTTAACTATCTTTGGCACTTAGTTCTGTCCCCCTTCTGTCTACTAAATCTGCACATTGGTTTGTTTAAGTTTGGGTCATATTGTAAATTTGTGGTTGTTTGGTTTGGCTTGAGTTTATTTACGACTTCTGGGTTGTGTGGATGGATATAGTTCCCTGTTGGGATCTATGTGTGCTAATTGGTGAAGAAAGAGTTTAGTTGAAGGCCTGGCAATATTGGGTATCTCTTTTGGGCCTATTGTTATTACTTGTACAACATTTGTAATTACATTCATTATTTGGTTTTGTAATAATTCTGTAATAAACAATTGGGGTATTAGTGAAATTGGAAAATGGGTATATTCTAATGTTTGCATGAAAAGGGTAGAAAGCATGCCTATAGGATTTATATGATCTATTTGTTATCCCCAACCTGCTATATATGTCATTCAAATTTATTCGTGCACTATTGGAAATCATGCCATTAGGGAAATCACACACTCACACAACTTGTATGTTATCAAAGCATAAGTGCTCTATTTGTTCCCATGTCTATTGCTATGTGTTGCTAGAAAACATGCCTATTGGAAATAAATGTCGATAACTGCACCATGTTCATTAGATATCATGTCTATAGGATTTTAATTATTTAATTCGCTATTACGCCATATTGTTCACCTAGAAAACATGCCTATAGGATCTAAATATAAAAATCTATTCCAATCGCCAATCTTTAGAAATGTTGCCGATAGGGTATTACTACTCGCTCTAAAGTGCTTATGCTGAACTCTTCAAACGCTGTTTATTGCTTAGCCACGCCACTATTAGAAAGCATGAGTAATTCTGAGCATTTCCAATAATTTTACTGTCCTTACAGTGTAAACCACTTAGAGATCATGCCTATAGGTTTTATTAACTTATACTCTGTAATCTCAATAAACAACTTAGCAGTACCAGATACTCTTAAACTGTGTAGTTTAGAAATCATGTCAATAGGGCTTAATGACCTCAATCTTCCTCAATTCTGAAACTGTCTAATGCCTAATGTAGAAATCTGTTTGCGTGCATTTGTTGTCTAATTGCAGAGGCTAAGCCTTTCACTTTCTTTAAGTGCAGTACTATTTGTTTTGAATTGTCGCCTAGTTTTGACATTTTCTGAGAAGCCTGAGTAAAATCTAGAACCACCCAACATAGAGGTCCAATGTCTCCTGGACCGTAGGCATGGAACGGGTAGTGCACGTTATAAGGAACGACTTATAATGAACTAGTGTGCTTTAGGTAATAACTAGTAATCGGGTAGCAAGAGATGATAGTCTATGTCCGCTGAATAATATGAGTAACACCCCATCTTGAGGGAGTCACGAAGTATTATTTATGTTGCACGGGGTGATCCTTTAGGCTAAAAAACTTAGGACCCCCCATCTTATTTTTGAATCAAGTGTTTGTATTTATTCAAAGTCTTTTAATAATAAAATTTCTCAAACTTCTTTCTTCTTCTGCCTTTGTTTATCTAATTAATTCATATAATCCAAGTTTGGCCGGGACCCACAATTATGGACTTCGAAGAGTGCCTAACACCTTCTTTTCGAGGTAATTTTGAGCCCTTACCCGATTTCTGGTGATGCAAACTAGTCAACCTGAGTTATATGCAAATAGATATCCTAACGCACCTTAAAACCGTTAGGTGGCGACTCTCCTATTTTAATACTTCCTACATGTCGAAACCTTATATCGCGATAAAAGCGGGTGCGACAATCTCGACGGCTACAGTTGAATGCATCTCTACCACACGAAATGGTCCTGACCATCTTGACTTCAACTTGAGGGGAAACAACTTCAATCTAGAATTGTATAGCAATACCATATCTCCAAGTTTAAAACTCCGCTCAAGAATATTTTTGTCGTGCATCATCTTCATTCTGTCCTTGTATAGTCTTGTGCTCTCAAAATCATGGTAGCGGAACTCATCAAGCTCATGCAACTCTGTGACTTTTCTTGTACGCGCAACTTCCATATCAAGATTCAGCTGCCTCAATGCCCAAAAAGCTCTATGTTCCAACTCCACGGGTAAGTGACAGGCCTTCCCAAATATCAATTTATACGGCGACATGCCAATCGGAGTTTTGAAAGCGGTACGGTAAGCCCAAAGTGCATCATCTAATTTTCTCGCCCAATCCGTTCTTATGGCATTCACGGTATTTGTCAAAACTCTCTTTATCTCTCTATTCAAAACTTTCCCTTGCCCACTCGTTTGTGGGTGATATGGGGTGGCAACCTTGTGGTGCACACCATATTTTTCTAACAACTTTACGAAGGCTCAGTTGCAGAAGTGAGTGCCTCCATAAACTGATTATGCCCTTGGAGTGCCAAATCGGGTGAATATATTCTTTCTTAAAAAACCAATGACCCCCTTTGCATCACTTGTCGGGAGTGCCACAACCTCCACCCATTTTTACACATAGTCCACAACTACGAGTATGTACTTGTTGCCATATGAGCTAACAAAAGGCCCCATGAAATCGATTTCCCATACATCAAACACTTCCACCTCCTGAATTGGGTTCATGTGCATCTCATGTCGGCGTGAATATTCCCGGTCCATTGGCATTCATAACAACCCTTCACCCAGAAGTGTGCATCTTTGAACAATGTCGATTAGTAGAAGCCCGACTCCAACACTTTTTCAGTTGCCCTACTCCCCTGAAATGGACACCATATGGGGATGCGTAACAAGCTTGCAAAATAGAAGATTTGTCTATCTTGGGAATACATTTCCGGATAATGTTATCAACACAAATCTTGTGAATAGATAAGGCTCGTCCCATTAGTAGATACGACAATCTTGGAAGAAAATTTTCTTTTGTACAGAGGATAGGTCATGGGGGCTAATATTGCTTGCCAGGTAGTTTTCAATATCTTTATACCATAGCGCTACCTTAAGGCTTGCGGTCAACAGTTGTTCATCCGGGAAAGCTTCCACGATCTCTTCTACCTCAACCTTCTTCTCCACTACTTTCAACCTGGACAAGTGATCCTCCACTTGGTTATCCGTTCCCTTTTGGTCCAGATTTCCAGGTCAAATTCTTGTAGTAGCAGCACCCATCGAATCACGCGCAACTTTGAATCCTTCTTCTCAATTAGGTACTTGAGGGCGCCATGGTCAGTATAAACAATTACCTTCAAGCCTATCAGGTATGACCTGAATTTGTCAAAGACGAACACCACTGCTAGCATCTCCTTCTCGAACATTATGTAGTTTAGTTGGGCACCACTCAGGGTTCTACTTGCATAGTATAATGGCTGCATGACCTTCCCCTTTCGCTGCCTGAACATTGCACCCACAACATAATCGCTTGCATCGCACATCAGCTCAAATGGCTGCTCCCAGTCGGGTGAAACAATGATAGGTACAAACACATGGCTCTTCTTCAATTCCTCATAAGCTACCTTGCAGTCATCAGAAAACACAAAGGGGTAATATCTTTCAAGCAATTTACACAAAGGGTTAGCAATCTTGGAAAAATCTTATATAAACCGCCTATAGAAACCGGCGTGGCCAAGGAAACTTCTTATTGCCTTGACGAAAGTGGGTGATGGAAACTTTTCTATTACATTAACATTTGCATGATCCACCCCAATGCCCTTACTTGATACTAGGTGCCCTAATACTATACCTTCCTGTGCCATGAAATGGCACTTTTTCCAGCTTAACACCAGATTAGTCTCCATACATCTCTTCAGCACTCTTATCAGATTCCTAAGGCAGTCATCGAATGAGTTTCCCACCACTGAGAAATAATCCACTAAGACTTCCATTATGTCCTCTACCATATCTGTGAAGATGTCCATCACGCACCTTTGGAATGTGGCGGGTGCATTGCATAAGCCAAACAACATTCTCTGGAAAGCGTAGATGCCATATGGACAAGTGAATGATGTTTCTCTCTATCCTCCGGGGCAATAGAGATTTGATTATACCCCGAGTATCCATCCAAAAAGAAAAAGTGGGACCTCCCTGCCAATCTATCTTGCATCTGATCAATGAATGTCATGGGGAAATTGTCTTTTCGAGTGGCCTTGTTCAATCTTTTGTAGTCCATATAAATTCGTCATCCCGTGATCGTTCATGTTGAGATCAACTTGTTATTCTCATTTTGCACCACAATAATTCCACCTTTCTTTGGCACACACTGAACTGGGCTAACCTAGTTACTGTCGGAGATGGGGAAAATGATTCCCGCATCTACCCACTTGATCACTTCCTTCTTCGCAACTTCTTTCGTGTTGGGGTTCAACCTACTTTGATGTTCTCTGGAAGGTTTGTGCCCATGTTCCAGTAAAATCTTATGCATACAGAAGGCCAGGATGATACTCTTAATATCTGCAATGGTCCAACCAATTGCAGTCTTGTATTCCATTAACACCTGTAAAAGTTGTTTTGTCTGCACATCTAACAAACCAGATGAGATAATAACAGGTAAAGTCGAGTTAGGTCCCAAGAAAGCATACATGAGGTGAGATGATAGCGATTTCAGTTCCAGCTGTGGTAGCTCTTCGATCGATGGCTTAGCTGGATGGGTCTTTCTTTCTTCTAAGTGTAAAGACTCGAATTCGAGCACTCTTTCCAGTACCCTTGGCCTTCAAGATCTAACACCCACTCTGCCAAGTCCTCACCATTTACCTCCTCTAAGTTCATGAGGCATGTCGCAAGAAGGTCGTTTGCATTAAGTGCCTCATCATATTCCTCCACGATCACATCCACATCTTCTATCAAAGAGAAATTTTCAAACTCACTAGGTCGCCGCATAGACTTTTGCACATTAAATGATATTTCTTCATTATTCAACCTCATCTTCAACTCCCCAATTTCACAAACAATCAGAGCTCTTCATGTGTCCAAGAACGGCCTACCCATAATTATGGGAATCTCCCCATCAACCTAGTAGTCCAGAATGACAAAATACTTGTAACACAAACTTTCCAACTTGCACAAGTACATCGTCAAGTATACATGAGGGCCTTTTCACCGTTCGGTCAGCTAGCTGTAGTAAAATGGATGTGGGACTTTTTGTTCCAATGACTAACTTTATATAGTTAGCCAATGACATCAGATTTATGCTCGCCCCCAAATCACACAATGCTTTGGTGAATGCATAGCTAATTATGGTGCATGGAATTGTGAAGCTTCCAGGGATGGATAGCTTCTCAGCTATAGGTCTTGTAACAACAACACTACAAGTCTGAGTCAATGTCATTGTTGCCAAGTCTTGAAAGTCGAACTTTCGTGACATCAAGTCCTTTATCATTTTTGCATAATCGAGTATCTCCCTGTCACGACCCGAATTTCCCACCGTCGGGATTGTGATGGCGCCTAACGTTGAACCCGATAGGCAAGCCAACGTGAGTATTAAGTTACCTTATCCTTTATTATTATTCAATCACAAGCGAAGTACAACACTAACATATTTGAAAGGAAAAAATGAAACAGAATATATTAACTCAATGTAAAGCTTTTACGAAGTTACACAATACCAATCCCAGAACTTTGGAGTCATAATATCACGGACTGTCTACGAATAATACATATAATGGTCTGAAGGAAATAAATACATCTGTTTCTGAAATATGTAGAATAAAATACAAATGAATTAGGAGGGGACGCCAAGGCCTGCAGACGCCAACAGGACTACCTCGGTGTCTCCATGTGGACTGAAGGCCGCCTCCTCGCTCTAGTGTCCAAAGGGTGATGTACCGGGATCTGCACAAAAAAGATGTGCAGAGTGTAGCATCAGTACAACAGACCCCATGTACTAAGTAAGTGTCGAGCCTAACCTCAGCGAAGTAGTGACGAGGCTAGGACACGACAACCAAAACAACCTGTGCAATTTAATAATATTCGGAAGAAATAATAACAACAAGAATAACCAGCTAAGTACAAGGGAAAGGGGAACATGTTGGGGGAAAGAAATATCAGATAACAGAAATAACAAAATAAGACAACAGTTCAAATATCAAATTAACAACAGGAAATAACAACACAGAGAAAACAGTGCACGACATCACCCTTCGTGCTTTTACTCTCATCCTCACTAAATATTAAATGCAAGTGCACGGCATCACCCTTTGTTCTTTTACCCTCATCCTCACAATAATCAATAGAAACAACAGGGCATCACCCTTCGTGCTTTTAATATCATAATATGGCACGACATAACCCTTCGTGCTTTTACACTCTCATCCTCATAGTAATCAATACACGGCATCACCCTTCGTGCTTTACACTCTTCCTCACAGAAACAATATCAATAACAGAAGTTTGGCAAGGAAGAATCAACAATATGAACCATAATAATAAATTATAACATCCCGACAAGGGAACAACAGTAGAAATATCACTAGCCCGGCAAGGGACACAACTATAACAAATCTCACTCAAGTACATATCTTCACATAAAGTTCCTCAACTGAACCCAATACTCAACAATGTTCATTACCAAGAATTTCCACCAAAATGAATAACCACAAAGTGAAACTCAAGATATAACATAGTAAATATCAATAAAAACCATATAATTCATAATATCCGACTCACGGGCATGCTTGAAATCAACGTAGGTACTCGTCACCTCACCTATACGTTGAACATGGTATTCACACATAGCAAATAAGACACAACACCTATTGCCTCAAGCTAAGATTAGGCCAAACACTTACCTCGACTTCCACGACCAAAATCAAGCCTCAATCACCGCTTTCCCTTTTGAATTTGAATCCAAAGCAATTGTATCTAGACATAATCGACTTAATAACATCAATAAATGCTAAACAATTCAATTCCAATGCTTAATTATAGGTTTTCCAACATTCTTCCCAAAAAGTCAAATATTGCCCCCGGGCCCGCTTGGTCAAAACACGAGGTTCGGACCAAAACCCGATCACCCATTCACCCACGAGCCCAAATATGTAACTAATTTCAAAATTCGACCCCAAAACAAGGTCTAAATTCCAATTATTCAAAAAGCTCTAACTCTACCCAAATCCCTAATTTTCTACCCTTAAGAACATGATTTAGGCCTAGAAATCTAATGAGTGTTAATGGAAATTGAAGAAAACAAGTCTAAGAATACATACCTATGATTTTGTAGTAAAGTTCCCTTTCAAAAATCGCCCAAGTTTGAGTTTAGGTGAAGAAGTTATGAAATTTTGGTAAAATCCCGTATGGTTTCTGTTTTTAAAAGACTGGGCAAAATTTGCCCTATGCGTTCACGACCAGTCTTATGCGTTCGCATAGGCTGCCCTTCCCCTGCCCATTGCGTTCGCATCCCATGTGGTGCGTTCACACTGCATAAAATCTACCCAACCCCCAACCCCTCTCTAGTGTTATGCGTTCGCGGCCTACAGTGTGCATTCGCATAGAGCAAAATTCCTGTGCTCCATGTTCGCACCTGGTCCTATGCGATCGCACTGTGCTAACCAACCCCCTCCCAATCCTGTGCTGTGTGTTCACATGGCTATCCATGTGTTATCATAGTACAAAGTTTCAGACACCAGAAAACAGTCCAAACACCAGATTTTTAAGTTCAAAAACACTCTGACGCTTATCCGAAACTCACCCGAGCCCTCGGGGCTCTAAACCAAACATGTACACAAACTCAATAAAATCCTACGGACTTACTCGTGCGATCAAATTTCCAAATAACATCTTAAACAATGAATTTAGCATCAAAATCAAATAAAATTTTCCAAAACTTCTAAAGTATCAAATTTTACAACTACGTGTCCGAATCACGTCAAACGACTTCCGTTTCTTACCAAATTTTACAGACATATCATAATTATCATATTGAACCTGTACTGGGATCTGGAACCAAAATACAGGCCCTATACCATAGATTTCAAACATAATCAAATTTCTAGAATCTTTTATATATTCAGAAAACAATTTCTTTCAAAAATTCATTTCTCGGGCTTGGGACCTCGGAATTCGATTTCGAGCAAACACTCAAGTCCCATATTTTCCTACGGACCCTCCGAGACCGTCAAATCACGGGTCCCGGTCCGTTGACCCAAAATATTGACCGAAGTCAACTTAAATCAAATTTCAAAAGCAAAAATTAGCATTTTCTCAAATTTTCACATAAAGGCTTCCCGTCTATACGTCCGGGCTGTGCACGCAAATTGAGGTGAGATAAAAGGAAGTTTTCAAGACCTCAGAACACAGATTTAACTTATAAAACACAGGATGACCTTTTGGATCATCACACTCCCTCAAAGCATCAATTAGAGGAATGTTTACCTGAATTTGCTTCAATATTTCCATGAATTTTTTGTACTGCTCATCTTTCTGATATTTAGACAACCTCTACGTGAATGGTTCTGGAGGTCGCTTCCTTCCTGTGACTTGAGTTAAATCCTGCTCCGACATTTTTTTTGATGCCTTCTCTTGCACTTTATCAATCTTCTTTGCAACCTCTTTTTCTTCAATTGTTTCCTCTTGTGCATGTTTTACAGTTACCTCTATTAACCTATTGAATCGTTTACCTCAATTGGTACTGGAACAAACATATCAATTGGTCGGCTTTCACGAGCAATTACTTGCTCTAGATCAAGATCTCTACCATTTCTTAGACTCACCGCCATAAGCTGCTTCGGGCCCTGCTCTTTCAGATTGGCATGTGTGTTCGCAGGTAACGTCCCTTAGAGACGATTATTCAAACCCATAAATATCTGCCCTAATTGAATCTCAATACCTTTTATAGCTGAGTCATGTGCTTCAACCTTCTTTTGCATTTTTCCATTGGATCCGATCAGTGTTTGCAGCACCCCTTTAATTTCAGACAACCCATCATCTTGTCTCACTATCTATTGTTGTTGAGGTTGTTGATAAGCTAGCTCTGTTGTTTGTATCCTTGTTGCCTTTGGTAAGGCACGACTTGACCCTGTGGTCGCATAACTCCATGATTGTTTTTATTATCGTACTGCTGGTTCTGCTGCCCCCAATTCTGACCACCTTGCCTCTGTCCTCCATAGTTGCCCACTTAGTTCATATTTTCCTGATAGTCCTGGTTGTCACTTTCACCACTCCACGAGCACACATATGATTGGTTAATGCACGGTGTACATAAGCCCCCATTAGTTGTGTCGACTATGTATACCTTCTTCTGGCCTGATTCATCAATCTTCTTGGTTAGGATACTCATTTGCATCATCAAAGTGGCCCTATTCTCTGCTATGGAGTTGTTTGGGTCCAAAGCTACTGGGTGAACTACAGGGGTGATTGTAGTGTCTCTTGTCATCCATCCTGAGTTTTGAGCCATTTTATCTAGCAGGATCTTACACTCTCTAAATGATTTGCTAAAAAATGCTCACATGTTGAAGCATCAACGTTGGACTTCAAGTTGTCTACCAATCCCATGTAAAACCTTTGTCCCAACATCTGATCTGGAACCATGATGTGGACACTTAACCAACATCCCCTTGAACCTCCCCCGCGTTTCTTGTAGTGTTTCAGCTGGTTTCTGCTTGAAGCCTAATATCTCATCAACTTGCTTGACAGTCTTATTGGGTGGATAGAACTTGTTAAAAAACTGTTTGACTAATTCCTCCCAAGTGATGATGGAGTTTATGGGGAGCGAATTGAGCCAAGTCTAGCTTCTCCAGTCATTGAGAATGGAAACAATAACAGTCTAATTGCTTCCAGTGTCACATTTGGTTGCCTTTGAGTGACACAAATTGATAAAAAGTTTTTCAGATGCTGTTGTGGATCTTCAATGTAAGACCCGGAGAACAGTCCCTTGTTCTGCAGCAGATGTAGCATGTAATTTGTAATTTGAAATGACTCTGCTCTTATTTGAGGGACTGCAATAGCGATTGCCAGATTTTCAGCGTTGGGTTGTGCCCAATCATACAAGGGCGCTTCTGGCACAAGAGGTGCCACACCCTGATTGTTTGGGTCATTCACATTGTTTCGGTTGTTTTGGTCATCTATGACGTCCCCCATGTCTAGTTTGATCTGTTCTGTCAGGTTTTGTTGTTGTTTGTCCTTCTTGTTTTCATGGCTTAATGCCTTGATAGCTTTATCAGGATCCGATAATTCTTCAAAAAAATCACCAGTTCATGAGGAGGGAGGTTTTGTGGAGGTGTTTGGAGGTTAGCGGCGTTCCGGTAGCGTACATTAGGGTGATTAAGGATATGTATGATGATGCTAAGACTCGGGTGAGGACTGTGGGTGGTGACTCGGACCATTTCCCTGTGGTGATGGGGTTGCACCAGGGATCGGCTCTTAGCCCATTTTTGTTTGCCTTGGCGATGGATGTACTGTCGCGTCACATCCAAGGGAAGGTGCCTTGGTGCATGCTATTTGCCGATGATATAGTGTTGATTGACAAGATGCGTTGAGAAGTTAACTTGAGGTTGGAGGTTTGGAGACAGACCTTGGAGCCTAAAGGTTTCAAACTGAGTAGAACCAAGACAGGATACTTAGAGTACAAATTCAGTGAGACCTATGATGCAGACGTAGAGGTTAAGCTAGATGATCAAGTTATCCCCAAGAGAGCGAGTTTTAAGTATCTCGGATCTATTATCCAGGGTAACAGGGAGATTGACGAAGATGTCACACATCGCATCGAAGCGGGGTGGATGAAGTGGAGGCTCGCTTCCGGTGTTCTATGTGATAGGAATGTGCTGTTAAGACTTAAGGGTAAGTTTTATCGAGTGGTGGTTCGACCTGCTATGTTGTATGGGGCTGAGTGTTGGCCAGTAAAGAACTCCCACATGCAGAAGATAAGAGTAGCAGAGATGAGGATGTTGAGATGGATGTGTGGGTGTACCAGGAGAGATAGGATTAAGAATGAATCCTGGACAGAGTGGGAGTAGCCTCCGTGGAGGACAAGATGCGGGAGTCGCGGCTGAGATGGTTCGGACACGTTAGGAGAAGAAGCATTGATGCCCCTATCAGGAGGTGTGAGAGGTTGGCTAGGGAGAGTTTGAGAAGGGGTCGAGGTAGGCCTAAGAAGTACTGGGGAGAATTGATTAGGCAGGACTTGGCGCTGCTTCAGCTCACTGAGGACATGACACTTGATAGGAGGGTGTGGAGTTCGAGGATTAAGATAGAAGGTTAGTAGGTAGTTTATAGTGGTTACCGATAGGCTTAGTAGCATGCATTTCTCTTCATATTCTTATATTTTTATTACGGTATGTGAATTTGTTCGCCTTAGGTATTGTATTCCATGTTGCTATTATTGTATTTTTTTTAATTTTTTTAAAATTGTTTTTGGACCTTCCTGAGCCGGCGGTCTATTGGAAACAACCTCTCTACCTGTATTAGGTAGAGGTAGGTCTGCGTACAGACTACCCTCCCCAGACCCCACACGTTGGGATTAAAATGGGTTCGTTGTTGTTGTTGTTGTATGAGGAGTTTCTAGGCATGCACTTGTAACACACAAGGCTACAAACGTTAGAAATATAATGAATTTAAAATGAAGAAAATTGACTAAAGTACGAATCCTAGCAATTCTTCTAGTTGTAATTAATAACACTGTCAATTCGCCGTCAACGACTTCAAAATTTGATCACACTCAACTATGCCTTATAAAAAGGACTAAGCGACCGTTGCAAATATAATTCGGTTCACAGGTCCGAAGTCGAATCCCACATGGAATTAACCTGCTAATCACAACTGCTAGTTTCGAAGGAATTCAAGTAATCAACTTTCAGAAATATTGAATAATGAGTTGAGTGTTTACTAACTAAAAATAAGGTAATTAAAAAGTTGTAATTTTATTACTAACATAGTAAATGTTGTAGACAAGATTGTGAAAGTCTAGGGTAAAGATTTTCCTCTTATCAGAATCCTCCCTGCTACGTTTCTTATAAATTTGCATGGATACTATCTACCGATCGTGAGAACTTTAGGTGTCATAATTATATTTCGAGCACAAAAATTTACTAGACGTATTCTTCCGAACTACGCTGGCTGGCACTAGTTTACCGCTCACTAAGATCGCATCAAGGTTTTTTTATTCCTAATCTCACCTTTAAACCTTATGTATTGATCCTTCATATACGTTAGGAGTGATTTTGTTCAAGAACTAGCTAAATATGTACCTTTTTTCCAAGTAATACACACTAAATAGGTATAGTCAATTGAGGGCCTTTCAATCTACCACAATAATCATGTAGTCGAACAAGTAGAGAAAATCCAATGGCAAACTTATATTAAACGCAATAATAATTCATCTTCCAAGAGGTTCTATCAAACCCTAGAATAAAGTGTTTAGCTACTCATAATTGTTTGCACAACTACATTATAAGAATTCATAACCATTAATAGAAAAGGGAAGAAAGATAAAAACTCATTTCCGAATCTTCTGTCTTGCTCCTTGCTTGTTCTTGCCTTCAAAGATGTTGTGTAGCCCTTAAAAAGTCGTTCTTTGATGTGTTTATATCACTTAGGGTTGATGAGGGGCAAAATTTCAATCCAACTTCAGATGGGAGAAGCTGGAATTTGCGTCTGCCTTCGCGCGTCACGCGCCCATGGACGCGGATTCATCTTTTGAAAAATTTTCATTTCGAGAAGCGATCCGTGCCTTTGCTTCACTTTGTTGTTTTGAGCCTTCACTTTTCTCCTTTTTCGCGTCCGTTTTCGTGCCACGCACGAGAATAGACGAGCTCCCTAGACGAGCTCCCAATCCTTCCATTTTTATCCTTTTTTGCAATAATTTGATATCTTTTGCTTATGGCTATCCAACGGGAAGGGATGGGACAAAATTAATGGGATGGGACGGGACGACATTTAGTCGAGACGGTGGCGGGACGGGACGAAATTGTACGGGACAAACGGGACAAAATGGTAGGCCCGTCCTGTCTCGCTAACAAACAGGATGGGGCGGGATCGTGGGCCTTAAGTGCCCTTTTTTTGAAAAAAAAAATTATTTAAGCATTGAGTTTGGCAACGACTATTTTTTTGATATGGCTAGTTTTTAAAGTTTACAACGACTAGTTTTTTGACTTATTTAATAAACTTAAAAGTTAAATCGAAATTAGAAAACTAAGTAAAGAATTATAAAATATTAAAACAAAAGACTTATAATGAAATATTCTAGTAATTATAAATTTATAACAGATTTATAATTTATTTAATATAATTTCCAGCCATTAAGTAACTAAGTAAGAGTGTAAGACAATTCATAAAAACAATTCAACGCTTAGAGCCATTTATTTTATTAATAGAACTTTCAAATCCAACATACAAATATAATTCTTTTGAAGATCACATAATCTGCGCAGCCACCTTCTAGGAAGGGTTCTGTTTGAACTAGGCCTCTTATTAGCCAATTACAACTTATCATACTAATATTTTTAAGCTCCTATATAACTTCGTTGTAACTTATCTATAACTTATCATACTAAAATCACGCGGGACATGCGGGGCAGGACGGGACAAGACAGAACGGGACATGTGAGACAGGTGGGACGTGACGAGACGGAACGGAACGGGACGAGACAAACGGGACGAAATAGACATCTCGTCCCATCCCGTGTCCCGTTTAACATGGCCCCATCCCGTTTAGAATTAAGCGGGATGAGATGTCCCATCCCTTTGGACAACCTTACTTTTGCTCCATTATCATTCAAGCTCACTCCTACAAATAAAAAATACGTAATGAGTATAATTCACTTCTAATATTATGTAATCCCTCGTAACTCACACGATAAATGAAATAAAAATACACCCAAAATCATACACTTATGACCATTTATCAAACTTTAACGTTAAAAGAAGATGAGAACCCACTATTAAAATCCTAGATTCGCCGTCGATGAAGATAAACAAAATCTCGATTGCAGAAAAATCCATTATAGTATACAGAATGGATAAGACAAAGAATAAGAAAGTTAGTATTCAACTAACAATTACTAATATAAACGGCTTTTAGCAAGGAATTTTAACCAACCGGGTGAAATGTATATATTAAGAATCTTTAAATTGCTGTATTTTTCCCACCAAATTGTATCCTATTATTGTTACCCCATAAAAATGTACTACTAAATTTATAAAGGTTCAAATTTGCTCATTTACTATTCCAAGTTACTTAATTTTACAATGTGTTTCACTTTTGGTCTATTCACGTCTCATTCTTTAGGCAACATTTCCTAATGACTATAATACGGAAGGTAAAATTCAGCATTTCTTAAACCACCTCAAATCTCCTTTAATCATCCCATTATTACAAAATTGAGATTCAAGCTTCTCAAGACGATTCACTCTATTCCAAGTAACATCTACTCATAATAAATTTTATTTTTGGAATTTAAATTTTTAAACTCAAGCTTAAGCAAACTTCCCATTACATCTCTGTTTAATTTTCATCGATTAGGATTTTCACACAATAATGTTTTGGTTTGTGAAATTACTTTTCTAGAATATGATCGTCTTGATTATTGAGAGTATTTTTCTTGAGAAATTATTTTACACGAAATGAGGAAAAATGCCTTATTGATCTGTGTAAGTCATTTAAATAAAAAAGATATCAACACTTTTTTTCTTGGGAAAATTACAGTTTTCGTCCTTGCGTTATAGCCTTTTTCGATTTTGGTCCCCGTAATATTTGACATCGCATATTTAACCTTTAATTAAGCAGAGTGCGCGATTTTAGTCCTTTTAATAACTGAGTTAAATTGTACAAACAAACCATCTACTTAATAAAAGAAAATTAATATCCCAATTTTTTTTAAAACTATTCAACTTTTATCTGTTTCTTACATTAACTATCTGGTGTCTCCAAAATCCACTAAAATATATTCCCCTTTATATTAAAGTCTCATTCCTAATTATCTGACATAACATACGAATAACTTGCAAATGGGTTCATAACTGATGAAAAGAACGATCAAAGTAGCCCCACCTAACCATGTGTAATGGTTAATCAGTTGGGTTCCTCCGAATTTTTTTCTCCACTATTTCTTTTGAAATTATTTAGCCCCTTTCTTGTTTACTCTTCTTTCATTCCTTACTCACGTCCCAAAGATGTCTCTTACGTCTTGTTTGAATGGTCGTTACCCATTGTATTGTATCATATTGTTACTTTAAATATGATGTTTGTTTTGGTTGTTACTTAAATTTTTTTGTATCGTATCGTTAAATTCGTCGTTACGTAACGGCGAAATGTGCCACTTTATGTAACGACCGATTTGGTGTGGTTGCGTCGTTATCTTGTCTTTTTATCTCATCTCACCCTTCACTATTATTAAATAATTTTATTTTATCATTTACTCTACTTATTAATATATTAAATTTATTTCGTATCATAATTTTTCTTTATGATATTGCAAAACTTATTCTTCATATTGCTGGCGCATGATATCATGAAATAACGACAAACGATACAATCTATCCAAACATTGTATTCATCAAACGATATAGTACAATACAATACGATACAATACAATACATTATGAAACGATGTGAAACAACCATCCAAACAAGAGCTTAGGTTGGTTGGATGGTTTTGATCATGCTCCTTCACAATGACCTTGAGATAAAATATTTGTGATTGTTTTTTATTGGCCTTTAACGAGGATTTTTGGTCCATCGGAGTAGGGGTAAGGTCTGCGTACACACTACTCCCCAGACTCCACTTTATGAGATTTTACTGGATCGTTGTTGTTGTTGTTGTCGTCGTTTGATGAGGATTTGAGTTTAATTTTTCACATCTCAACTAGTGTGAGAAAAAGCTCCTGCAAAAAGGGTAAATAATTCGAACTTTTCTAAAAGAGCTACACATGATTAATTCCAGAGCTCAAAAAGATTAACCAGCAGTATTAAAATATCAATTTCTCTCTTCTTGTAGGTCTACAACATTGAACTGATGGAAGACCTAAATATTTCACTTGGAGGAATTTTTATCTTCCTCTGTAAAAGCTGCTTATGTGATACCAAATTCTGGTATCTAAGTCTATGGAACAATGAACTAGAGGGAGAAATGACAAAGAGGAGAGAAGAATGAGAAGAAATGAAGAGAGAGAGATGGATCAGATTTTCGAAATATCATTCATAACATGTGAATTCTATTACAATTGGTCTATTTACCTAAGAATTTTAAAGCTAATTGCATAAACTGAAATTTGGACTCCTAACCGATTTTCCCGCCAACAAAATTTCAAAAACTATAACTAAAATTCAAAATAAAGCCTAGGTGGCATCCCAGCTGGCATTAGCTGAATTATGTGTATCAATATCCCCGATGAACAACACCTTTGTCCTCTAGGGTGAAAGCAGGGAATTTGGTGCGTAAATCAGAAGCAAGCTCCCATGTAGCATGTGATTCATCCAAGTCTGTCCATTTCATCAAGCACTGGGCCACAACTTTGTTACCTTTCTTAATGAGGCGCCTGCGCAATACAACCTCAGGTTGTGGACACAAGGGACTGGCTAAATCCAAGATGGGAGGGTGAATAATTTCTGTAGGAAGCTCAAAGCAAAACTTGAGCTGAGAGATGTGAAAAGTAGGATGAATTTGAACCTCAGGGGGAAGCAATAACTTGTAAGCCACAACCCCCCACCCTTTCAACAATAGGATAAGGTCCAAAATATTTAAAAGTAAGTTTATGATAAGGAGAAATGGAAAGAGTAGATTATCTGTAAGGCTGGAGTTTAACAAAGACCCAAACCCCAACTTGAAATTGCCTATCAGATCTGTGGCTATTAGCCTGCGCTTGCATACGTTGTTGTGCACAACAAAGGTGGAATTTAGCCAACTGTAATTTAAATTCTCAAACCAGCATAACATCCTCAAAATCAGCAGCAGATGAATCACCAGGAAGATGTAGAGGGGGAGGATATCCATATAAGAGTTCAAAAGGAGAAGTCTGAATAGTAGAATGAGGTATATAATTGTACCACCACTCTGCTATGGACAGGAAAGCACCCCAATCAGTAGGAGAGTCAGAACATAAATACCTTAAGTAAGTTTCTAAGCATCTGTTAAGTACTTCACTTTGGCCATCTGTTTGAGGGTGATAGGCAGTGGAAGTTTGCAGTGTGATCCTTTGAATGAACATGAATTCCTGCCAAAAAGAGCTGACAAAGATGGGGTCTCTATCACTAGTAATGGAGGCTGGAAATCCATGGAGTTTGAAGATAGAGTCCAATAAAATCTGAGCAAGAGACTGGACAGTATAGGGATGAGAAAGAGCAATGAAATGACCATATTTAGTGAGTCTGTCTATAATGACCCAAATGACAGTTTTCCCTTTGGACTTGGGTAACCCCTCTATGAAGTCCATGTTAATATCAGTCCAAGGTAGTGAAGGAATAGGTAAAGATTGAAGCAACCCAGGATATGCAAAAGTGTCATATTTGTTTCTCTGGAAAACATCACATTTGTGAATAAAATCCAAGACATCCTGTCTAATACCCTTCTAGTAGAAGTAAGACATGACTTTCCTTGTGGTGGCATCAATTCCAGAGTATCCACCTGAAGGAGTGGAATGCCAAAGAGTGAGAATTTTGTGCCTCAAGTCAACATTATTCCCTATAACCAGTTTACCCTTTCTCCTTAGTTGATTATTGATCCAAGTATAGTGCTTCTGGGGGACTGTTGCAGGGAAGCAATAAGGCTAATCAACTCAGGGTCAGAAGTCCAATGGGCTGTGATATCCTGCCAAAGCTCAGCTTGAACAGAAGAGACCATTAAATACATAAGCTCGGCACCATTAACTCTAGAAAGTGAATCTGCAGCCACATTCTCCTTGCCTCTTTTATATTGTATCTCAAAGTCAAAAGGAAGTAGCTTAGCCAACCATCTCAGTTGGGAATCGGTATGCAGTTTTTATTCCAGCAAATACTTCAAGGCCTTTTGAAATGCTGACCAAGTAAGTAGTGAGACCATTTGGTGACATCAAAAACCAATGCAAGGAGTTCTCTTTCATAAACAGATAGAGCAAGGTGCCTAGGAGCCAAACCTTTGATGATAAATGCAATAGGATGATCATATTGCATTAGGACAACACCAATACCTGTTCACTGGCATCCGTTTCTACTATAAAAGGAGCAGAATAGTTAGGTAAGACCAAGACTGGAGCAGTTGTTAAAGCCAACTTAAGAGCAGAGAAAGCTTGAGAAGCACTCTCAGACCATTTGAAGTTATCCTTTCTGAGTAAATCAGTGAGAGGTTGGCTGATATGACCATAACCTTTGATAAATTTCCTATAATAACCAGCCAGTCCTAAGAAACCCCTCAATTGTTTAAGAATTGTGGGAATAGGCCAGTGTTGAACATCTGCTATCTTCTTAGGGTCAATAGACACCCCTTAATTAGAGATGAAATAACCTAAGTACTCCACCTTTGTAACACCAAAAACACATTTGGATCGCTTAGCTAGCAAACTAATATGAACCATAACCTCAAACACCTGCTGCAAATGTAATACATGGTCCTGCAAATTCCTTCTACAGATAAGGATATCATCAAAGAAAACCAAGACAAATTTCCATATAAAATGTTGAAATAGATGGTTCATGAGGCACTGAAAGGTAGAGGGAGCATTGGTTAAGCCAAAGGACATGACCAGATACTCATAATGTCCCAAGTGAGTCTTAAAGGTCTTAGGAATGTCTGTTGTCATCATGCGTATTTGATGATAACCTGATCTAAGATCAATCTTTGAAAAGATCACTTCCCCAACTAATTCATCAATAATGGTAATAGGGAATTGTCCTTGACAGTACATTGATACAACTCCCTGTAGTCTACACATGATCTCCAGGAGCCATCCTTTTTTCCAACCAACACTACAGGTGATGCAAAGGGGCTATTGTTGTACTGAATCACTCCTTGCTGCAACATATCCTTGACCAACTGCTCAATGATATCCTTTTTCATGGAGTAATATCTATAAGTTCGTATGTTGACTGGTTTAATCCCAAGTTGTAATGGAATGTTGTGATCAAAATCACCTCTAGAAGGAGGTAAGGTGGTGGGATCTACAAAGATTTCATGATATTGTCTTAAGAGGTCAATAAAGATAGTAGGAGTTTGGGATTCCTGAGGAAAGTGCAGTGCATAAAATTGATCAGTGGACTGCAGGATAGGTGGAGGGACTAGCACTTGCATCATGAAGAGTTGGGCATCATTCCCATTTCTTTTGTTAACAGACTTGGTACTTGAAAACTTGCACTCATCAGACACTCCCTTAAGAAGGTGGAACTTGCCTTGATAGGTGAATGACATGGTCAAGGCTGTATAGTCCATGGTAACTGGTCCCAAGGTTTTCATCCATAATGCCCCCAACACTAGATCATATTTGCCTACTGGAAACACAATAAGATCAGAAGTGTAATGTGATAACCCAAAAAGTCATCTCTCATTTTATAAGTCAACTGTGTTCTGCGGCCTTAAGAACCTCCTTTTATCTCATCTCGTCTTATGTGCGTAGTTCGGGTGTATATCCGGAAAGCTTTTATATGAAAAATTGAGAAAAATACTAACTTTGCCTTTAAAATTGAACTTAAGTTGACTTCAGTCAACATTTTGGGTAAACGGACCCGGAACCGTGATTTGACGGTCCCGAAATATCTTTAGGAAAATATGGGACTAGGGCGTATGCCCATAATTGAATTTCGAGGTCCCAAGCCCGAGAAACAAATTTTTGAAAGAAATTGTCTAACTGAAATTATAATAGTTTTTGGAAATTTGGCTATATTTGAAATTGATGGTATCGGGCTCGTATTTTGGTTCGGGGGCCTGGTACAGGTTTAATACAGTATTTGAGTGATGCCTGTAAAATTTGGTAAGAAACGGAGGTCATATGACGTGATTCGGACCCGTAGTTGTGAAATTTGAAACTTTAAAAGTTCTTGAGATTTTCTTTGATTTTGATGCTAAAATCTTCGTTTAAGATGTTATTTGGAGATTTGATCCCACGAGTAGGCCCGTAAGATATTTTTAGGGTTGTGTGCATGGTTGGTTCAAAGCCCCGAGGGCTCGGGTGAGTTTAGGGTAGGTGTCGGGGTGGTTAGACTTGGGAAAATCACTGGTGATGCACCAGTTCTGGTGTTCCCACACCTGCGAGCCTACGGACGTAGGTGCGCATTATAGGTCGCAGGTGCGGTCCAACCCGACTTCCCCTCCTCTCGCAGATGCGGACAAATTTCCGCAGGAGCGGTTCCGCAGAAGCGGATCTCCCTCCGCAGGTGCGGCCTTCAGTGGCCTTGCCTAATTTTCGCAGGAGCGACCAAATTTCCGCACCTGCGCAAGCGCAGGTGCGACCCAGGCACCACAGGTGCGAGGGTCAGGCAATGAGTGTGTTTTAAATTAGAACTTCAGCCGTTTTCTTCTTCAACTCTTCACAAAAATAAGAGACTTAGGGCGATTTTCTCAAGAGATTTTCTTCTCAAATCATAGGTAAGTGTCCATTAACTAATTTCTTTCAACTCTCTAATGTTTTTCATCAATTATTATCAAGAATTCTAGGGTTTTAAGGGTAGAAAATTGGGAAATTGGGTGGAGTTAGGGCTTTTTGCATAATTGGAATTTAGACCTCGTTTTGGGGTCGGATTCCGAAACTAATTTCATATTCCGGCTCATGGGTGAATTGGTGATCGAGTTTTGGTCCGAACCTTGTGTTTTGGACAAGCAGGCCCGAAGTCAATTTTTGAATTTTTGGGAAGAATGATAGAAAACCTATAATTAAGCATTGGGGTTGAATTATTTAGCATTTATTGATATTGTTAAGTTAATTATGACTAGATACAATTGAATTGAAGGCGAGTTCTAAAGGGAAAGCGATAATTGAGGCTTGAGTTTGGCCGTGGAATTCGAGGTAAGTATTTGGCTTAACCTTAGCTTGAGAGAATAGGCATCGTGTCCTATTTGCTACGTGTTGGTACCATGTTCAACGTATAGGTGTGGTGACGAGTACCTATACGTTAGTGTCAAGCATGTCCGTGAGTCGAATATTATGATTTATGTTATTTTTCATTAAGCATTACTTGAGTTTAATTTGATAATTATCCATATTGGTGGTATTTCCTTGGTATTGATCATTGTTGAGTATTGGTTCAAGTTGAGAATCTCTACGTGAAGTTAAGTAACCAAGTGAGATTGGTTATAGTTGTTTCCTTGCCGAGATGATATTGATTCTACTGTTGGTTCCCTTGCCAGGACGTTATGGCTTTATTATTGTTGTTTATATGGTTGATTTCTTTGCCGGATTGCTGTTATTGATTTGTTTGGGTGAGGAAGAGTGTAAAGCACGAAGGGTGATGTCGTTCCATATTATGAAATTAAAAGCACGAAGGGTGATGCCGTGCCGTTTCTATTGATTTATTGTGAGGATGAGAGTAAAAGCACGAAGGGTGATGTCGTGCATTCTATTTATTATTTGGTGAGGATGAGAGTAAAAGCACGAAGGGTGATGTCGTGCGCTTGTTTTTGTGTTACTATTTCTGTTGTTTAAATTGATATCCAATTTTTTGATTTACTTCGTTATTTCCATTATTTGATATTTCCTCCCCTCAGCATGTCCGCCTTTTCCTTTGTATTTAGCTGCTTAGTCTTTGTTGTTATTATTGTCTCTGTATATGATTAAACTGCACAGGTTTATTTGGTTGTCGTGTCCTAGCCTCGTCACTACTTCGCCGAGGTTATGCTCGACACTTACTCAGTACATGGGGTCGGTTGTACCGATGCTACACTCTGCACTTTCTATGCAGATCCTAGTACAGGACCCTATGGACCTTAGAGCGAGGTGGCTGCCTTCACTCCAATGGAGATTCCGAGGTAGTCCTGCAGGCGTCTGCAGGCCTTGGCATCCCCTCCTACTTTATTTCTATTATGTTCTTATTTATTTCTGAGACAGATGTATTTACTTTTGTTCAGACCCTTATATGTAGTATTCGTAGACAGTCCGTGGAATTGTGGCACCAATTCTGGGTGTAGTTATTATGAATTTCGTAATGATACTTACTTAGGTTGTTAGACTTTGTTTCTTTCACACTTTCATTTCCGTAGAAATTTTATATCACCAGATAACTGTTAATAATAAAAGAATAAGGTAAATAATCATTAATGTTGGCTTGCCTAGCGGGTTCAATGTTAGGCGCCATCACGGCCCCGGTGGTGGGAAATTCAGGTTGCGACAAGTTGGTATCAGAGCACTAGGTTGCTTAGGTCTCACAATTCACAGACAAGCTTAGTAGAGTCTGAGGGATCGGACGGAGACGTCTGTACTTATACCCCAGAGGCTACAGAGTTTAGGAATGACTCCACATCTATTCTTCTCAGTCGTGCGATTTGAATTCTCAATGCTAACTGAATTTCTACTCTATTCTCTCGCAGATGGCGAGAATGCATGCTTCTTCATCCACTAATCAGCAGCCCGAGTCCCCAGTTGCAGCTCCTACGAGGGGCCGAGGATGAGGTCGAGGTCGTGCTAGAGGCCGAGGCAGGGGCAGAGCTCAGCCTAGAGCATCAATCCTAGTGGCGGAGCCTCAGGTAGAGTTTGCTGATGAGGTTCCTACCCAGACAGTCCCGGTTGGGCCATCTCAGGTTCCCGAGGGGTTCATCGCTACCCCGGTACTCCAGGATGCTCTGGTCCGTCTAGTGGGCCTCATGGAGAGTGTCGCTCAGGTAGGTTTACTTCCTGCAGCACCAGCCGTCTCTCAGGTTGGGGAAGGAGCCCAGACTCCCGCTACTCGCACTCCGGAGCAAATGGCTCCTCAGTTTCAAACTCCAGCAGCTCAGACAGTTGGGGTAGTTCAGCTGGTGTTGAGGCTCAGACTGGTGATGGAGCAGCTGTGTTTGTTGATACTTTGTAGAGGTTGGACACGTTCACCAAGATTCTTACTACTACTTATAGCGGTGCATCTTCAGAGGATCCCTTAGACTATTTGGATAGCTGTCATGAGGTTCTACGAAACATGGGGATAGTGGAGACCAATGGGGTCAACTTTGCTGTTTTTCGTCCGTCAGGTCCCGCCAAGACTTGGTGGAGAGATTAATTTTTGGCTAGACCAGTTGGATCACCGCCTTTGACTTGGGCCCAGTTCTCTGAGTTGTTTCTGGAGAATTTTCTTCCTATCACTCAGAGAGAGGATTATTGGAGGCAGTTTGAGCGTCTCCAGCAAGGTTCTATGACCGTCACTCAGTATGAGACTAGATTCATTACCTTGGCCCGTCATGCTATTATGATACTTCCCACCGACCGAGAGAGGGTGAGGAGGTTTATTGAAGGACTGGCTAAGCCAATCAGATTACAGATGGCTAGAGAGACAGGGAGTGATATTTTTGTCCAGGATGCAGCCAATGTGGCCAGACGGGTTGATATGGTTCTATCACAGGGTAGTGGTCAAGGGTCTGACAAGTGGCCTCGTCATTTGTCCGGTTCAGTGGTTCTTCATCTGGAGGAAAGGATTCTTTTGGTAGGGGCCTTCCTAGGCTGTATCATTTAGCACTTCAGGTTTCTCGCAGTGCTCCAGGTGGCCGTGGTTCTCAGATGCAGTATTCTGATCAGTTTCCCTACAGTGCACAACCAACTCCTATCAGTGCACCGCCGCTCCAGAGTTTTCAGGGTGGTTACTCAGGTCATCAGGGTCAGTTTCAGGGCCAACAATCTCAGCAGTCAACATCTTGTTATACTTGTGGTGGTCCGGGGCACATTGCTAAAAATTTTCCTCGAGCCTCGAACAATTCTCAGCACCAGGGTTCTCGTGCCATGGTCCCAGCACCAGGTGTTCCACCACCCGTTCAGCCAGCTAGGGGTGGGGGTCGAGGTGTTAGAGGTGGAGGTCGGGCAGTTAGAGGTGGAGGCCAGGCCATTAGAGGTAGAGGTCAGCCAGCAGGAGGCCGTCTCAGGGATGTAGTTCAGATTGGTGGGGCCCAACCCCGATGTTATGTTATTCCGTCCAGACCTGAGGCTGAGGCCTCCGATGCAGTTATCACATGTATGGTTTCAGTTTGCAGCAGGGATGCTTCGGTTTTATTTGATCCAGGGTCCACATATTCCTATGTGTCATCTTATTTTTCTCCTAATTTGGTTATGCCTCGTGATTCTCTGAGTACTCCTGTATATGTGTCTACACCGGGTGTTGTTTGTTAAGAAGAAGGACGGATCGATGATGATGTGCATAGATTATTGGCAATTGAACAAGGTTACCATCAAGAATAAGTACCCATTGCCGAGGATTGATGACTTGTTTGACCAGCTTCAGGGTGCCAAGGTATTTTTGAAGATTCATTTGAGGTCTGACTACCATCAGTTGAGGATTAGGGCATCCGATGTCCCTAAGACATCTTTTCGCACTCGGTACGAGCATTATGAGTTCTTAGTGATGTCATTCAGGTTGAAAAATGCCCCAACAATTTTCATGGATTTGATGAACCGAGTGTTCAGGCCTTATTTGGATTCCTTCGTGATTGTCTTCATTGATGATATTCTGATTTATTCCCGTAGTCGGGAGGAGCATGAGCAACACCTTTGAGTCGTTCTCTAGACTCTAAAGGACAATAAGTTATATGCTATGTTTTCGAAATGCGAGTTTTGGTTGAGTTCAGTTGCATTTCTGCGTCATGTTGTATCAGCAGAGGGTATTCAGGTGGATTCTAAGAAGATTTCAGCGGTCAAGGATTGGCCTAGACCCACATCAGCCACATAGATTCAGAGCTTCTTGGGTTTAGTAGGTTATTACCGTCAATTTGTGGAGGGATTTTCGTTTATTGCAGCCCCGATGACCAGGTTGACTCATAAGGGTGCCCAATTCAGGTGGTCAGATGAGTGTGAGGCGAGCTTTCAGAAGCTCAAGACAACTTTGACTACGACGCCAGTGTTGGTTTTGCCCACAGGTTCAGGGCCATATACTGTGTATTGTGATGCATCTCGTATCAGACTTGGTGTGGTGTTGATGCAGGATGACAATGTTATTGCATATGTTTCACGTCAGTTGAAGATCCACGAGAAGAATTATCCAGTTCATGATTTGGAGCTAGCAACCATTGTTCACGCGCTGAAAATTTGGAGGCATTATCTATATGGTGTGTCATGTGAGGGGTTCACGGATCACAAGAGTTTGCAATACTTGTTCAAGCAAAAAGAGGTGAATTTGAGGCAGATGAGATGGTTGGAGCTGTTGAAAGACTATGACATCACCATCTTGTATCATCCGGGGAAGGCCAATATGGTGGCCGATGCTTTGAGTAGGAAGTCAGCCAGTATGGGTAGCCTTGCATATATTCCGGTCCGGGAGAGATTGCTTGCTTTAGATGTTCAAGCTTTAGCTAATCAGTTCATGAGATTGGATGTTTATGAGCCCGACCGTGTTCTAGCTTATACAGTTGCTCGTTCTTCATTATTTGATTGTATGCGAGATCAGCAGTATGATGATCCTCATCTACTTTTCCTTAGGGACACGATGCGGCATGGTGGTGCCAAGTAGGTTATATTTGGTGATGATGGAGTTTTACGGATGCAGGGTCGTATTTGTGTGCCTAATATGGATGGACTTCGTGAGTTGATTTTAGAGGAGGCCCATAGTTCTCGGTACTCCATTCATACGCGCGCCACAAAGATGTACCAGGATTTGCGGCAGCATTATTGGTGGAGGAGGATGAAGAAGGATATTGTGGCATATGTAGCTCAGTGTTTGAATTGTCAGCAGGTAAAGTACGAGCATCAGAGACCTGGTGGATTGTTGCAGCAGATTGAGATTCCTAAGTGGAAGTGGGATCGTGTCACCATGGATTTTGTTGTTGGACTCCCACGGACTCAAAGGAAGTTCGATGTAGTATGGGTTATTGTGGATAGGCTGACCAAGTCAGCACATTTCATTCCTGTGGCAGTTTCCTATTCTTTGGAGAGATTGGCAGAGATCTACATTAGGGAGATTGTTTGTCTTCGGGGTGTGCCTGTGTCCATTATTTCTGATCGAGGTACGCAGTTTACCTCTCATTTATGGAGGGAAGTTCAGCGTGAGTTGGGCACGCAAGTTGATTTGAGCACAACGTTTCATCCTCAGACGGACAGACAGTCCGAGCGTACTATTCAGATTTTTGAGGTTTTTAGGATCAGTTCTTGCCATTAGCTGAGTTTGCCTACAACAACAACTATCAGTCGAGCATTCAGATGGCTCTCTATGAGGCATTATATGGTAGGTGGTGTCGTTCGCCTGTTGGATGGTTTGAGACGGGAGAGGCTTGGTTGTTGGGTACAAACTTGGTGCAGGATGCCTTGGATAAGGTTAAGATTATTCAGGATAGGCTTCGTACGACTCAGTCCAGGCAGAAGAATTATGCCGACTGCAAAGTTCGTGATGTGGCATTCATGGTTGGAGAACGGGTGTTGCTTCGGGTGTCGCCTATGAAGGGCGTGATGAGATTTTGAAGAAGGCCAACCTAAGCCTTAGGTATATCGGTCCTTTTGAGATCCATGACAGAGTGGGAGATGTGGCTTACAGACTTGCGTTGCCACCGAGTTTATCAGTTGTGCATCAGTGTTTCATGTGTTTATGCTTCGGAAGTATCACGGCGATCCATCTCATGTGTTAGACTTCAGTAGTGTCCTGTTGGACAAAGACTTGACCTATGAGGAAGAGCCGGTAGCCATTTTAGACCGGCAGGTTCGTCAGTTAAGATCGAAGAGTTATCCTTCGGTTCGTGTTTAGTAGAGAGGTCAGCTTGCCAAGGCATCTACCTAGGAGTCCAAGTCCGATATGCGGAGCCGGTATCCCCATCTTTTCCCCGATTCATGTACCTTTCTATGTCCGTTCGAGGACGAACGTTTTTTTTAGAGGTGGAGAATGTGATGACCCAAAAAGTCATCTCTCATTTTATAAGTCAATTGTTTTCCGAGGCCTTGAAAACTTCCTTTTATCTTACCTCGTTTTGCGTGTGCAGTCCCGTCGTATATCTGGAAAGCTTTTATATGAAAAACTGAGAAAAATGCTAATTTTGCCTTTAAAATTAAATTTAAGTTGACTTCGGTCAACATTTTGGGTAAACGGACCCGGGCCCGTGATTTGACGGTCCCGGAAGGTCCGTTGGAAAATATGGGACTAGGGCGAATGCCCGGAATTGAATTCCGAGGTCCCAAGCCCGAGAAATGAATTTTTGAAAGAAATTGTCTAACTGAAATTATAAGAGTTTGAAATTTGGCTATATTTGAAATTGATGATATCGAGCATGTATTTTGGTTCCGGAGCTCGGTACATGTTTAATATAGTAATTTGAGTGATGCTTGTAAAATTTGGTAAGAAACGGAGGTCATATGACGTGATTTGGAAATTTGAAACTTTGAAAATTCTTGAGATTTTCTTTGATTTTGATGCTAAACTCGTTGTTTAAGATGTTATTTTGGCAATTTGATCGCACGAGTAGGTCCGTAGGATGTTTTTAGGGTTTTGTGCATGTTTGGTTCAGAGCCCCGAGGGCTCGGGTGAGTTTAGGGTAGGTGTCGGGGTGGTTAGACTTGGGAAAATCATTGTTGGTGCACTAGTTCTGGTGTGCCAGCACCTGCGAGCCTAGGGTCGCAGGTGCGGTCCATTCCAACTTCCCCTCCTCCCGCAGATGCAGACAAATATCTGCAGGAGTGGTTCTGCAGAAGCGGATCTCCCTCCGTAGGTGCGGCCCTCAGTGGCCTTGCCCAATTTCCGTAGGAGCGACAAAATTTCTGCACCGCAGGTGCGAGGGTCGGGCAGTGAGTGTGTTTTAAATTAGAACTTCAGTCGTTTTCTTCTTCAACTCTTCACAAAAATAGGAGACTTAGGGCGATTTTCTCAAGAGATTTTCTTCCCAAATCATAGGTAAGAGTCCATTAAGGCATTAACTAATTTCTTTCAACTCTCTAATGTTTTTCATCAATTACTATCAAGAATTCTAGGGTTTTAAGGGTAGAAAATTGGGGATTTGGGTAGAGTTAGGGCTTTTTGCATAATTGGAATTTAGACCTCGTTTTGGGGTCGGATTCCGAAACTAATTACATATTCGGGCTCGTGGGTGAATGGGTGATCGGGTTTTGGTCCGAACCTCTTGTTTTGACCAAGCAGGCCCGGGGTCAATTTTTGACTTTTTGGGAAGAATGATAGAAGACCTATAATTAAGCATTGGGGTTAAATTATTTAGCATTTATTGATATTGTTAAGTTAATTATGTCAAGATACAATTGAATTGGAGGCGAGTTCTAAAGGGAAAGTGGTAATTGAGGCTTGAGTTTTGCCGTGGAATTCGAGGTAAGTGTTTGGATTAACCTTAGTTTGAGGGAATAGGTGTCGTGTCCTATTTGCTACGTGTTGGTATCATGTTCAACGTATATGTGAGGTGACGAGTACCTATACGTTGGTATCAAGCATGTTCGTTAGTTGAATATTATGATTTATGTGATTTTTCATTAAATATTACTTGAGTGTAATTTTACAATTATCCATGTTGGTGGTATTTCCTTGGTATTGATCATTGTTGAGTATTGGTTCAAGTTGAGAATCTCTACGTGAAGTTAAGTAACCAAGTGAGATTGGTTATAGATGTTTCCCTTGACGGGATGATATTGATTCTACTGTTGGCTCCCTTGCCAGGACGTTATGGCTTTATTGTTGTTGTTTATATGGTTGGTTTCCTTGCCAGATTGTTGTTATTGATTTGTTTGGGTGAGGAAGAGTGTAAAGAATGAAGGGTGATTCCGTGTATGATATTGTGAGAGAGTGTAAAAGCACGAAGGGTGATGTCGTGCCGTTTCTATTGATTTATTGTGAGGATGAGAGTAAAAGCACAAAGGGTGATGATGTGCATTCTATTTATTCTTTGGTGAGGATGAGAGTAAAAGCACGAAGGGTGATGCCGTGCGCTTGTTTTTGTGTTACTACTTATGGTTTTTAAATTGATATCCAATTTGTTGCTTTACTTCGTTATTTACACATTTGATATTTCCTCCCCTCAGCTGGTGTTGTAATCTGGGCCTGGCTAAACGGGTTCGGGTTCTGGCGAGCTTGGATCAGGCGGGATCGGGCTAAGTGGGCTGGGCCCACGGGCCCTTAACGATCCGGGCTAAATTTTTTTTAAAATTTTTTTATCTAAGAAAATTTCTTGTAAATCTTGTGACATAAATCTTGTAATTCAAATTTAAACACAAAAAATAGTAAAGAGATATTCAATATTGCACTAACATTGCATAATAAATTAATAATACTTCAAATTAATTTAACAAACTACAACATTAAGCATAATACGTCTAATAATTTTAAAATAACACAAGTTTGAAATAAACTTAAAATCTTAAATACGAATGTCTTGAGGACGCGCTTAACAATACTTTATTGTATGCCTCCTTAAAGGGCCTGTGCCCTCCAACTTTGCACACCGAGTGTAGATTTGACCACAGTACTTGCACGTTACCGTGTAAGTTTCTTCATTTTCTTCTACCACATTATAGTGTTCCCGAACAAATGGGGTAGCTCTAGAATCACCGGGCATGATTTAACTTGAATTGAGAATTTGAGTTTGAGAAATGAGAGAGATTGATGATTTTGTGAGTAAAAATAAAAGAATGAGGGGATATTTAAAGTTGATAATAGGAAAAAAGTGTAATTATAAAAATTTTGGGGTTAAAACAAAGTTTGGAGGCCAAATGACTATTTTTTGAAAAAGCCAAACGACTAGTTTTTGAAATTATAGTCGTTGGCTATTTTAAACAATTTTTTTAAATGTAATTATATTATATTATCTAAGGCAATTTATTGTAAGTTATATTATATAATTATCACTTATGTCTTGTAATTCAAGTTTAAACAAAAAAAATATAAACAAATATTCAAGGAAATGCCTTATAATATTTATTAATACGACATTTAAAAAAATGAGAATATCTTTCTTAGTCTTCCTCCACCCAATGGAATGAGCACAACTAGGTACTAATACCACCATTAAAAGGAAAAAAAACTAATCAAGATGTGCCAAAATACAAGTTACATATTAATCTACATATTATCTCTAACAAATTTCATAAATCCTTCAAGGTTCGGAGGAATTTCCGTTGGTGGTGGAGGAAAATAAGATTGTTCATCACCGCTTCCGGGCAAAGTAGCATCCTCCGCAAGTTCTGCTAGGATTTCTTCATAAGCTTCGTCTATCTCCGGTTGTGATTCAGCAAGTCCAAAATTTCTTCTTTCTGAACAGATCCAATCTCTGAAGAGTACTGATTTTTCCAAGCTCTCCCTCATAGACGCTCTATGATCACCGATTTGAAGTCTCGCTTGGCTGAAAGCGCTCTCCGATGCCACTGTTGAAGCTTGAATACTTAAAATATCTCGAGCCATCCTTGAAAGAACCGGATAGTGTTTTTCTTTGTCCTTCCACCATTCCAAAACATTGAAGGTGCCGTCGGGATTCTCTGATTCAAGTCCCTGCGACAAATAAACTTGAAGCTCATTTAGTTGTGAACTATCACCAATATTATCACCTTGAGAACCCCTGAACCCCGTCCAAGAACTAAGTGTTTTTAGTCCCGCAGTTCTTTTAGATGATTGCGAACTAGACGAGGTAGTAGTTGGAACATTTGGTCTAGCATGGTCTAATGCAAGTTGATAAGCATTATAAATTGTTTGAGCATTTAATTTAATTGAGTCTTTTTCATCTTTAAGTGTAGCATATTCCGCAGGTGAAAGTGGTAAAGCATTATAAATTTGAGTATACCAATAGTGAGGACCTCCTATTTTTATGGTAGGATTTGACATGGCTGCAACACCATAAAGAGGGGGGATAGGGAAAAAATATTTTTTAAACTTAGCTTTCATATCCTCAATAGTACATTGGTAAATTACCCCACCCTCTGAAAATTGAGTAAATAATTCTGCAAGTGCTGAAATATAAACTAAACATTTAGAAATAGTAGCATAATATTGCCCATAAAATTCATTTGTAGCAACATGAAAATGTTCTAAAAAATCTAGAAGAAATTTAACATTAGCCCAATCTTGATTTGTAAGGTGATCATCATCATCATCATCACCACCACCAACACGAGCATTATACGTTGCGCTTATTGGGTTGCTATATTCATATGCAACAACTAAACTTTCATACGAGTAATTCCATCTAGTCGGACAAGGCTTAGGAACCTTTCTTTCTCTAAGGCCAAATTCATCATATTTTTTTATAATATTCTCTAACTCTACTTCTACGGTTTGCATATAAAAGCCAATGAAGAGCGAATTTAACCTTTGTAATTTTAACATTTAAAGTTTTCAGACCATCACCGACGATTAAATGGTAAATATGACAAATACATCTAACATGGAAAATATTACTAAATGTAGGATTTAGTGTAGTTGTAAGAATGCCTATAACATTAGTGTTACTAGAAGCATTATCCATTGAAACTGCCATTATTTTATCTCTAATGCAAAAATATCTACAAATATCTGCAACTGTCTTAGCAATAAACTTACCTGTGTGAGTTGAAGTATTCTATAAGCAATAATGCGCTTTTGCATTATCCATTCATCATCAATCCAATGAGTGGTAACAGTAAGATAATCACAGTCATTACCACTCTTATCAATATCAGTAGTAATAGAAACGCGATTACTAATATGAGTAAATAAATAGCGCAAATATTGTTCATATTCATGTTTATATTTATAAATATCAGACTTTACGGTTGTGCGAGGCCATCCTTTATAAGTAGGATTAAAAATTCTTCTAATATAATGGACAAAGTGAGGGTTAGAGGGAAAACTATATGGTAAGCACATAACAGTAACCATTTTTGCCAATTCTTCACGATCTTTATTTGGATCGTAATATAAAATGCCACCGGTAACAGTGTTAATTCCCGGTTGAACTAGATTTGACCCGGTACTAGGGTTAACCTGAGTACCTACACTTGTCCCCTCTTGCCTAGCTTTCATTTGAAGATATCTAGCTTTATCATTAGGGTGTTTCAGTATGTGTCTAGTCAAACTACCCGTACCGCCACGTTCTCCAATAAATTTATGATCCATTAAGAGCCCAGAAGTTTTACACATAGCCTTATTTTGATCTCTTAGTTGAGTAAAAAAGTGCCAAACAAGAGATGTTTCGCTCCGTTTAGAAGGTTTTCTATTAAAGTAGGGGTTACTACAGGAGGGTCAGCCGGGGCATCATTTGGATTATTATCAGTTTGGTTAGCAACAAGACTAGTAGGTGTATCATCTAAATCCGGTTGCGTTTCATCTAAATCAACATTTTTCTCATCATTTTCATCGATAGTTGGATTACCATAAAGAGCATTCATATATTCCTCATTTAATTGTGAACCTGGTGTAAATTCATCTATAAATTGACTATCGATAAATTGAAAACAAGGGTTATCACTATTAAGAATAACAAGTGGAGGAGGACGGGTAACATGTCTTGGTCGGGGAGCCGGGGCCGGGGGAGTAGTAGTAGCTTGCCTACTAGATTCACCAATTTTAGATTTTCCCTTACCACCAAACATTTTTTTCAAAGAAAAGTCCATATTAATTATAAGGAAAATAAATTAAACAAACAAAACTATAATATTAAAACTTAAGAGTTGGAACGAGTTTACCGGATTGAAGAACAACTTCTTGAAAATATTATAATGTTGAAGACTTGAATACTTCAATTCACCAACTTCACAATGTTTCACAAATTGCAATAATAAAGTAAGCAATTATAGAAGAAAATTAGAGAGAGAATGAGAGAAATTGATGATTTTGTGAGTAAAAATGAAAGAATGAGGGGTATTTATAGTTGAGAATAGGAAAAAAGTATAATTATAAAAGGTTTGGGGTTAAAACAAAGTTTGGGGGCCAAACGGCTAATTTAAGGGGCCAACGGCTAGATTTTAAAATTCTGACCGTTGGCCATTTTTTAAATAATTGTTTTTTTTAATTTTCTAACCGTTGGGCCCGTATGCCCTGTTTGGCCCGGTTGAACCGGCCCAGGCCCGCCTGCCGGTCTCGGGCTAAATGGGCCCGGGCTCAGGGTTCCAATCTTAAGGCCCGATCCATATAGTCTCTGAAGCCCGCAAAGACCGAACCCACCACGGGCCGGCCCGTAGAGCCCACAAGCCCACATGGGCCGCGGGCCTGGTCCCAGGTCAGGCCCGACCCACCTGCCAGCCTTACCCTCAGCATGTCCCACTTTTCCTTGGTATTTAGCTGCTTAGTCCTTGTTGTTATTATTGTCTGCATATATGATTAAACTGCGCAGGTTTATTTGGTTGTCGTGTCCTAGCCTCGTCACTACTTCGCCGAGGTTAGGATCGACACTTACTCAGGGGTCGGTTGTACTGATGCTACACTCTGCACTTTCTGTGCAGATCCCGGTACAGGACCCTACGGACCTTAGAGCGAGGTGGTTGCCTTCAGTCCAGCAGAGATTCCGAGGTAGTCCTGCAAGCGTCTGTAGGCCTTGGCATCCCCTCCTACTTTATTTCTATTCTGTTCTTATTTATTTCTGAGACAAGTGTATTTACTTTTATGTGGCACCAATTCTGGGTGTAGTTATCATGAATTTCATAATGATACTTACTTAGGTTGTTAGACTTTGTTTCTTTCGCACTTTCATTTCCTCATAAATTGTATATCACCTGATAACTGTTAATAATAAAAGAATAAGGTAAATAATCATTAACGTTGTCTTGCCTAGCGGGTTCAATGTTAGGCGCCATCACAGCCCCGACGGTGGAAAATTCGGTCGTGACATGTAAGTAGTCCCTTGCAGCATCCACTGAAAGTTTCTTACCACTCCAGAAGTGGCCTCCATAGAATTATTCCCAAGGTTGACATACCCGACCTAAGTGGGAGTAATTTGGCAACCTAATCTCTTAGCAGACTCACAATCTATGAAGTTGTGAGTACTTCCTCCATCCAGCAAAATCTGCAACGGTCTATTGTTGTTGTAGCCAGTCACATGGATAGTTTGGGCCCCTTGAATCCCACTCAATGCACACAATGAAATCATAGGAAGGTCTCCTTCAGTCACATACCACTCTTCAGTAGTATCACCCTCTGTCTTGTGCATGATTTCTTCTGAACTTTCCTCCTCTCCATCCTCCAAATCCAGCAGAAACAATTGTTTTGGAAGGTTGCATTTGTGGCCAGGAGTGTATTTGTCATCACAAAAATAGCACAAACCTTGTGCTCTCTTAGCTTGCATCTCAGCATGTGATATAGTTCTTCTAGTCCTGGGAGCAACTGGTACCCTAGGGGCAGGTAGGCCTAATTTTGGAGTCAACAAAGTAGGAGTGGAGGATGATTTAGGTTGAACAGGTTCATAGCTAGGTTTCCTCATGGCAAAATAGGAGTGACCTCCAGTATTGGATCTTTGAGCTCTAGCATTAGCAGCTAGGGTTGCTTCTGCTAGTCTAGCTAGTCTGTATGCCTTTGAAAAGGTCTGAGGTTCATGCATTTTCACATGATTCACCAATTCCTCTTTAAGTCCTCCTAGAAAACAAGATATAGCTTGGCTAACAGATAAATCACACTGAGCTAACAACCTAGCAAAAGCAAATTAAAATTCCCTTACTGAACCAGTTTGCCTCAACTGTTTAAGCTCTAACATTGGATCAAAAAACACCTCACTAAATGTTTCAACCAAAGCAGCTACGTATTCATCCCAGTCAGGTGAGTCCAGAGAATCACGACATTTCATATAGGACTGATGTCATTCCAGGGCTTCATCATCCAAGTTCATTGCTACTAGCTCACTCTTTGATTAAGAGGAGTCTTATCGACAGAATAGTATTTCTCGATCCTATACAACCAGTTTTTCATATTTTCACCATTAAAGCTAGGAAAAGGCATATTATGATTTCGATTAGAAGGAGCACAATAAGGGTTGGGACCTAGGATGCCCTGCCCTGATTGGAGCCCCTTATCTCTACCAATCAAAGTAGATGCAGTATCCTTCGATTGTTGATTCAATTTCCATCCATCAAAGGACTATTTGATATAGCTTACCATATGAAGCAACTCAGCGTATCGCCTATCAATATCATCTCGCAATTCCTGTTGTTTTTAGCCAATTCCTCTCTGAGGTCTAACTGTTGTGCTGCTAAATCCTTGTACTGCTCTTGCAAGTCAGCTGGTTGAGCTCCAATCACCACATCAACAGCTCTTCGAGGTCCCATCATCGACGAGCTTTGATACCAATTGATACCAAATTCTGGTATCTAAGTCAATAGAATAGTGAACTAGAGGGAGAAGTGAGAAAGAGGAGATAAGAAGGAGAAGAAATGAACAGAGAGAGATGGATCAGAATTTTGAAATATCATTCATAACATGTGAATTCCATTACAATTGGTCTATTTATCTAAGAATTTGAAAGCTTATTGCATAAACTGAAATTTGGACTCCTAACCGATTTTCCCGCCAATAGAATTTCAAAAACTATAACTAAAATTCAAAATAAAGCCTAAGTGGCATCCCAATTGGCATCCTAGCTGGCATTAGCTAAATTATGTGTATCATTATGCTGCACATTTTCATAATATGAAGAAGTTAACTAATCAACATCTATTTGTAGGTCAAGCAGGAGTGGCAGGCTTCTAGGCTGGCAAGCTTCCAAAGAAGGGGTGCACATGTGACCCAAGGCAAATCTCACATCGGAATGAGAGGAAAGTTAAGATCTATATAAATGCATGAGTTAAGTTCACATGGTACGCGCGCTTTTGGGGCTCGGGGTGGCGTCGCCGACAAAGACAAATTCGTGTGGGCCTAGGCCCAAAGCGGACAATACGTGCCATGGGCTTGGGTCGTGACAAATATGGTATTAGAGCCGAATCTCCCTCAGTACAATGGTGGAGCAAACCTCGGCGAGGACGCTGAGTCCCAAGAGGTCGAGGGATGAATGTGATGCCTCTGATGGAGGGCGGGCTGATGAGGGCGCCAAACAGGATTGGCAGGCTTCTAGCCTGGCAAGTTTTCGAAGAAGGGGTGCACATGTCACCTTAGACAAATGCACATCAGAATGAGAGGGTAAGTTGAAGATTTATATAAAGGCATGAGTTAAGTTCGCATGGTACGCTCTCTTTTCGGCTCGAAGTAGCGTAGCCCACAAAGATAAATTCATACGGGTTTAGGCCCAAAGTGGAAAATATGTGTCATGGACTTGGATCGTGACATATCCAAGGGTCCAATTTGATCCATATGAAGACTTTATCAATGAATGGATAAACTTGTCACTTTCGCACCCTAGAAATTGAGCAGTCGAGTCAGTAAATTTCAAATAATACATGGTTAAACAAAAAGAAGAAAAAAAGAATAAGAGAATGTCTTTTGATTTAGGTTGTTATGCATTTATCTCTCTTCTCGCTCTCCCTCTTTATCTATTTATCTATACATTTTGTTATGGTAGTTTAAAACCAATTGCTTACCTCAATTACTTTATTAAGATAATTTGAAAAATAGAAGATGAGTTATGCTGCTTTACTCTTACACTTTGCTTCTAAAACACTATAAATATCAATAATAAATCATTATTTGAAGCTCCACTGCATATAATTCAGAAATTAAGAGAGGAAATTACCAGTATTTGCTCAAGAGGATGTTCGCCCAGTTGGAAGAAAAAAGCAAGGATGCAACTTCAAGGGGTTGAAGAAGTAAAAATTGCACGGGGCGTCCTATTTGGTTGCCCCCATTTAATCTATACCCATATTTTTTAAATTATTTAACCTATACCCTAATTTTTACAACTTCAGGCGCCTCCTTCTTCCTGTTACCTGTGCACTCCTTTCTTCCTCCTTTCTTGATAGTAGTCTTCCAAGTTGGTGGATGCATCATCCAATCAGTTTTTGTGCCTTTCCCCACTTCCTCGATAATATACTAAACATTTTATGTGTGTGTTTATGTCTATTAATGTGTATTTATGTTTACTGATATGAAATCTAAAATTGTTTCAGTGTATTGATATGTTTACTGATATGCTGTAAAAGGTTGCATAAGGTGGAGCAAGTGATGTAGTTTTAGTGTTGGTTGTATTGAAGACAAATTACGACGATTCAGATGTTTAATTTTTATGAAATGTTCCATCATTTAACAAACTAAATCCTTTGTGACTACTGGGTTTTTTTTTCAACTGTTGTGAAGACCATTGTATAGACACTGTTCTTGTATTTAATCTCTAAGAATGCTGAAGTTCAACAAATATAAATAAAAACTTCAGCTCGTATAATGTTGAAGTTTAGCAAAATACAAAATAAACTTCAGCCCTGAAGTTCATCACAAACATAACAAAGCTTCATCAAAAAACATGCTGAAGTTCAGCAAATATAGAATAAAACTTCAGCTAAAACATGCTGAAATTCAGCAAATAGAGAACAAAACTTCAGCTACTAGAATGCTTAAGTTCAACAATTACAAACAAAAACTTCAGCCAACACTTGGTTCAGCAATTTGCTACTTCAGGCCCGTCTATTAGAATGTTGAAGTTTGTGTGATTGTCTTTGCTACTTCAGGCCCGTATGCCTAAAGTTACGCAAAAAAGTGGGTACGCTTGCAATTTTTTTTTACAAAACGGATATAAATTAAAACGTGACCCAAAAAATGAGTATAGATGCAAATGCCCCGTTGAAGAAGGCGTTATCGGGCTTTAAAACTATGGGCTATATTGAGAGAAAAGGCCCAAAACAGGGAATGTCACATCTAGCCCATGCTATTTTGACGAACAATGTGATTTTTTTTTACTGGTAATTAAAAGATAGTTAGCATTTACAAAATTATTAAAAAATAGTTACTATTTTTGTGGAGATAAAATCTGAACAAAAATATCCTTAGCAAACACTAAAAACATTCAGCATAATATGTTGGATTATGAAAGTCTTGCGTATAAAACTCTAACATATTGTACTAGAGTTCAAACGTCAGAGACACTCGATATCCGAATTCCAATATATTATGCTGGTGTTTAACTTGTAAAAATTCATACTCCAGTGTATTATGCTGGAAAACTATAATGCATTATGCTAGAATTCCATATGTAAAAAGTTCGAATTTCAATATATTATGCTGGAATTTTTTTGAATTTTAACTTAAGGTATTTTTTTCCATATTTAAATACCGCATGAAAAATAGCTAAATTGTGATTAATTTTAAAATAGTAACTAATTTTCAGTTAGAATTTGTAAATCATGCTAATTTTGAATCTCTTCCCTGTGGATGAAAGAGAACTACTATCGTAAATAAGCCTAGAGAACGTACAACAGAAATAATACAAGCCCTGTAACATTCTTACGTGGGCCATTGATCCAGTGAAAGTTGAATTTCTCAATCGAAACCGAGCAAATTGAAGAACAAGATCGAAATTGAAAAAAAATATCAAAATCAAACAGAAGAAATCACCGTACAAATTTTAATTAGGTTTGATTCGATAGGAGTAGTATTTTAAGGTACAGAAAATATATTTGAAATTTTCAAACCGGAATGTCGCCTTTAGTCTCAAAATTCGTACGGAATATAAACATATAAGAAAAGATTTAACCCAAATAGCGGTCCAGATAATCGTTTTAAACTTAAAATAGTCGGTGGAGGTATAGTATATCCATAATTAATGTATTATATATGTATAATTGTGTATAATCAATATATAGCATACGTATATGACTAGAAAAAAATAAATAATCAATATGTCTGCTTTAAGATAATGTCGATATTGTGTGTCATACCATCATGTCCATCGTCTTATTTATGTCTCGGTATACTATTGTATAATATTTTTTTAATTTACTTTTTTCAAAAGACAACCTCACAAAATTCTACTCTAATTCAACGCCGTTACTTCATCATATCTATTACTAATAAAAGTATAAGCGACAAGCTTGTTATTAAATAAAGACTGTAAAGTAAATAAATCGAAGACAAGTGTATATAGAGAGATTGATATATTATTCAATTTTCAAACTGATGTATATAATGAACTGAAAACTTCTCTATTTATAGAAGTCAGGAAGCAGTTGCGAGGCTTTTCTTTAACTGCTTGTAAGCTGCCTGCATGAGCTGCTTGCAACCTGCCTGTTTAATAAGAAGCTGATGCAAATCATTTCATTAAGTTGCTTGCAACCTACCTACATCAGCTGCTTGTAGATAAACTTCAACAAAATACTAAATGGATAATCTTATTCAGGAAGATTATCTATAACGGAGTAATAAATGAACATCCACAAATAATAATTTCATAACACTCCCCCTTGGATGTTCATTAAAGATAATTTGCCTCGTTAAAACCTTACTAGGAAAAACTCAGTGGGAAAATCCTAATGAAGGAAAAATAGTACACATATTTAGTAATACGCATTTCCAGCTGCCTCATTAAAAAACTTACAAGAAAACCCCCATGGGAAAAACCTTAGTAAGGAAAAAAGAGTACAATGCGTATTTCACTCCCCCTGATGAAAACCTTGTTTCAAATATTTGAGTCTCCGCATTCCAATCTTGTATAACATCTTCTCAAAAGTTGAAGTTGGCAAAATTTAGTGAAAAAATCTGTCGGATTATCACTTGAACGGATTTGTTGCACATCAATGTTACTATTTTTCTGAAGATCGTGTGTGTATAATAATTTTGGTGAAATGTGCTTCGTTCTATCTCCTTTGATAAATTCTCCCTTCACTTGGGCTATGCATGCAACATTATCTTCGTATAAAATTGTGGATCCTTTATCACATTCCAAACCATATTTTTCTTGAATAAAATGAATCATTGATCTCAACAACACATTTTCTACTTGCTTCATGAATAGCTATTATCTCAGCATGATTTGAAGAAGTAGCAACAATGGATTGCTTTGTGGAGCGCCATGATATGACAGTACCTTAACATATAAACACGTACCCTGTTTGAGATCGAGCTTTATGGGGATCAGATAAATAACCTGCATCTGCATAACCAATACGATCTGCACCACCTTTGTTAGCATTAACAAGATACATAAGTGCACCACTTGCACTGAGATAGAGTATTTCAGGACCAAGGAATTCCTCATCCTTTTCTGGAGGTCGGAACAAATCTTTATTCACTTCAAGTGATCGAATAACCAATGGTGTACTCAGTGGGTGCACTTTATCCATGTAAAAGTGTTTTAAGATCCTTTCAGTATAGCAGATTGATAGATAAAGATCTCGTCTGCTAAATGTTCAATTTGCAGACCAATACAAAGTCATGTCTTTCCAAGATCTTTCATCTCAATTTCTTTCTTAAGATATTCAATTGCCTTTTGGAGCTTTTCTGGAGTTCCAAAAAGATTTATATCATCAACATCGTATTGGTAAAAAAGAGCTTCACACGTGTAATAGCTGTGATGACTCAGCAATCTACGTGGAACAATGAAAATATGACAACTGGATGAAACTTCATGGAGATGTACGAGACAAAGAGGCACGGAATAACATACCCACAAGAGAATCAGGTACGAGAATCTTAACCTAATTAAGGAGATGAAGAGGCGCGGGCAAGATGAATCTAGGCAGAATAAAGGGCATATTCGTAGATCTTCAATTAATGAGTCAAACGTTACACAACCTTCACGCAACAGTTACGGTTAATCATTGTAACGTTATATTAATGCCATTATTAGTCATTAATGCTCAATTACTGAGAAGGGCAGACGTTATATTAAGAAATTTCCTATATAAGGGAGTAAAATATAACTTGTAAGGATACATTCGAACTACTATTGCAATACACTTACTTTTTGTGCATCTTACTGCTTTCTAATTACAAATTTACTTGCAATTATTATCTTATTATCTAGTTATCAGAAACCCGTGTTCTTCCTAAAATAACTTTGGCAATGAATCCAATTCTTTGGTTAAACAAATTGGTTCCGTTACCGGAAAATCTGATAATCTTTGTTTACTTTCAAATTACATTATTTGAATTATGTCGAACGCCAATGACAATAATCAACAGAGAATTGGAACTCCAGTTCCATCACCTTCAGGAACCCCACGGGGCTCAAGGGAGAATTCCCCAGACAGATCCACGGCTCAAAACAATAATAACAACGCAAATGAACAAACAGGAGAACAAGATCATGTGAAGCAAATGGTTAGTGAATACGTGACTCAAGCTTTACAAGATTTTATGAGAGGATTACCAGCTGCATCACTTGCACCACCTCCTAACAACTCCGCAACTATGGAAAACCCACAATCTGGGTTAGCAAACTCAGGAAGCGGAGGCGCTCTAAATGAGTCCCTTGAAGCGAGACCAGGTATGTCCAATAACCCAGAGTTACAATCTTTATTACTAACCTTATAGAAACAGGTGAAGGAACAAAACGATCAGATTGAGCAAATCCCTGGAGTACCACCTGTCATTAAAGGCATTGATGTTGATAGATATTCTCAACAACCTTGGAAGCCAAGTGCAACACCCTTGCTTATCCCTAAGAAGTTCAAAATGCATGACATTCCCAAGTAGAACGGGACAACCGATCCTCGTGATCATGTAACTGCTTACCACCGGAGTAAAAGCCAATGACATGACTAAACAAGAAATTGAGTCGGTCCTAGTCAAGAAGTTCGGAGAAACACTCACCAAAGGAGCACTAACATGGTATTCCCTTTTACCCGAAAATTCTATTGAATCTTTTGCTGAGCTTGCAGATTCTTTTATAAAAGCGCATTCCGGTGCGCAAAAAGTCAAAAAAAGAATGGAAGACATATTAAAAATAAAACAAGGAGACGCAGAGTTGCTTCGTGAATTTGTAGACAGGTTTCAACGAGAAAGAATGATGCAACCAAGGGTATCTGATAATTGGGCAGCCATGGCATTTGCAAGCAATTTAAATGACAGGAGTTCTGAAGCCACAAGGAGACTCAAGGATAGCTTGAGGGAATTCCCAGCCACAACATGGAACGACGTCTATAACAGGTATAGTACTAAGCTACGAATAGAAGAAGACACCATTGCTCAATCAAAAGCTGAAGATCTGACCAACTCCAGACACTCCGAGCCAGAAAAAAGGACAGGTAAAAACAGGTACGACCCTTATATGGGACCTTCGGGATGAGAAAATCGTCCCAGGTTTGAAAACGCCCGGTCTGAATATAGACCATAAAACAGAGATACATGCTCATCCTCATCAAGATCCAGAAAGGATCGCGATGAACGAAGCAGAGGTAGTCCAAGAGTTGGAGACCACAACTTCAATGTAAGTACTTCTGAACTAATCACAGTACTGAAAAATATGGGTGATAAAAGTCCGATGGCCCAAAGAAATGAGGTCAAACCCAAATAGAAGGAATCCAGACTTCTGGTGTGAATTCCATAACGATCATGGACATAAAACTTCGGATTGCAGATTTTTGCAAGGTGATGTAGAACAATTATTAAAACAGGGCTATCTAACAGAATTGTTTAGTGAAAAGGGTAAGTAGGCATATATGAAGAACATGCAGGATCCCCCAAAACCACCATCTCCAAAATGAACGGTCAACGTGATACATGGAGATGAGGATGTGAACGGAGTAATCTGTAAAAGAACCATAAAATTCACAATTACACACGGGAAGAGGATTCGTGAAGACTTGGAAGCAGACAATATATCATTCGATGATGAAGATATCAACGGATTAATGCTTCCACACAACGGCGCACTAGTAATATCCCTACTTATACATGACACTAACGTAAAAAGAGTGTTGATCAATCCAGGTAGCTCAGTCAACACCATTTTGTCGAGAGTTGTGGAAGAAATGCTAATGGAGGATCATGTTATCCCAAAAGCTCGAGCCTTATCTGGGTTTGACAACTCTACAGTCATAACAAAAGGGGAAATTGAGCTTAGCACCTATGCGGAGGGAGTAATAAAAAATACTAGATTCCAAGTCATTGATACTAACATGGCCTATAACGTAATCATGGGGAGACCATGGATCCATGACATGAAAGTTGTTGCATCTACCTTACATCAGGTAATTAAGTTCCCTTCCGAATGGGGAATTCAACAGATTTGAGGCGATCAACAAACCTCAAGGAATATAAATTATGTAGCATGCTCTAACAAAAATGAAGCGGAGAAATCAAAAGACGAAAGGTTCGTTCAAACAGGTACGGAAACAACTGTTGTTCAAACAGGTATGGAAGAAACTGTTAATCAGACATGTACAGTAGAAACTGTTGTTCAAATAGGTGCGAAAGAAGGTAACCACGAGAAGGTGAACCAAGTCACCTCGGAAGAGGAATCAAAACATGCGGGCATGGATTCCATACCTGATGTCATTCAGGAACAAGAAGAGGACGAGCATATCAAAATGACTACGGTGGAACTCGAAGTTGTTCCACTATTTGAGCTGAAACCCGAACAAAAAGTCCACATAGACACGAGGCTAAGCCCCAGCAGAAGAGGTAAGTTAATTGAATTTTTAAAGGGTAACGCAGATTGCTTTCCTTGGTCCCGTTCAGACATGACAGGTATTCCTCCGAAAATGATGACTCATAAATTAAATGAAGATCCATCCTTCGTGCTTGTCAAGCAAGAGAAAAGAAAGCAAGGACCATTCAAGAACCAAGTGATCGACAAAGAGGTATAGAAACTCTTGAAAATTGGTTCGATACGTGAGGTAAAATATCCTAATTGGTTAGAAAATACTGTAGTGGTGCCCAAAAAGAATAAATGGAGTGTATGCGTAGACTACACTGATTTAAATAAAGCATGCCCTAAAGATTCATTTCCATTACCGCACGTAGATCAAATGATTGATGCCACTGCAAGTCATGAATTATTAAGCTTTCTAGATGTGTATTCTGGTTATAATCAGATTAAAATGGATCCCTCAAACGAGGAAAACACTTCCTTTATTACAAACAAGGGGACTTATAGTTACAAGGTCATGAGTTTTGGCCTGAAAAATGCTGGAGCCACGTATCAAAGGATGGTGACCAAGATGTTCCAAGAACATATGGGGAAAACGATGGAGGTATACATTGATGACATGGTGGTAAAATCAATACAAGCGAAAGATCACTTCCAACATCTTTCAATTACCTTCGAAATCCTGCGCGGGTATAACATGCAATTAAATCCGGAAAAGTGCGCTTTTGGCATAAAATCGGGTAAGTTTTTGGCTTTCCTTGTATCAAATAGAGGAATAAAGGTAAATCCTGCTTAAATTAAAGCTATTGATGAGATACCTAATGTACTTACGAGAAAAAAGGAAGTTCAAAGACTAACAGGAAGAATTGCAGCCTTAGGAAAATTTATTTCCAAGTCTTCGGAGAAGAGTTTTAAATTCTTTTTAGTTCTTAAAAACCAGAATCAGTTCGAATGGACTGAGGAATGTCAACAGGTTCTCAAAGATTTGAAGGCATATCTATCAAAAACCCCGTTGCTATCTAAGCCAAAAGAGGGGGAGAGGTTGTATGTCTATCTCGCCGTTGCAGAAATCGCCGTAAGTGCAGTACTGGTAAGAGAAGACAAAGGTAAACAATCTCCAATTTACTATGTAAGCAAGTATTTATTAGATATTGAAACTAGATACCCACATCTAGAAAAATTAGCATTAGCTCTAATCATGGCAGCTAGAAAATTAAGACCATATTTTCAATGTCATCCGATCACTGTTGTGACTTCATACCCGTTGAGACATATTCTGCATAAACAAGAACTATCCGGAAGATTAGCCAAATGGGCAATAGAATTAAGCGAGCATGACATAATATTATCAGCCTAGGACTGCAATAAAGTCTCAAATTTTAGCTGATTTCGTCGCTGATTTTTATACTAGCATAATCCCTGAAGTGGAAAAAGAGTTACAACTCTTTAATGGGGCTAATCCAGATATATGGACCCTATTTACTGACGGCTCTTCTAATGTGAAAGGATCTGGTTTGGGAATTGTTCTAATATCACCTACGGGTGAAAAGATATGACAAGCTATTAAATGTTATCCCATAACTAACAATGAAGCAGAGTACGAAGCTGTCATTGCAGGACTTGAATTGGCACGGGAGCTCTCAATCAAGCAAATCGTGATCAAAAGTGACTCTTAACTAGTGGTGAACCTGATGCAGGGTACTTACACCGCTAGAGAGGCTCGATTGCAACAATACCTGGAAAAGGCACGAGATCTGGTAAGACAATTCCAAAAGTGGAAAGTTATGCAAATACCCTGGGAAGAAAATGCAGAAGCGGATGCATTAGCTAACCTCGCAGCAGTTGCGGAAGTGACGAATAAAGACAATGCAATTGTCATACACCTATTTCATTCAGCAATTGATCAGGATAAAAATGAGGTAACATTTAACCACTTAACCTGGGATTGGAGAAACAAAATTTTAAGCTTTTTGTAGAATGGCATCGTACCAAAGGATTAAAAAGCAGCTCAAGCGCTTCGCCAAAAAGCTGCTCGGTTCTGCCTTATTCGCGACACATTGTATCGCAAAATGTTTGGGGGTCCCTCAGCTAAGTGCCTCGGACCTAATAAAACAGAGTTCGTTATGAAGGAGGTGCACGAAGAACACTGCGGAAACCATTCAAGAGCAAGATCCTTAGTTAAAACCCTAATCAGAGCAGGGTATTATTGTCCCAAAATGGAAGAAAAGTCCATGAGTTTCGTGGCTAAGTGCGACAAATGCCAACGATTTTCTAACAACATGCATCGACCAACGGAACTACTTTACCCAGTAATATCGCCATGGCTTGCAAACGCCACTCAAAAACGCACACTTCGGAGATTGTCTAATAATTTCTTTCACAGCGGAGGAATCCTGTATAGGAGGACTCCTGATTTGGGGTTGTTAAGGTGCGTCGACGCAAAAGAAACATCAAAACTACTGGAGGAAATTCATGCTGGGACCTGCAGCCCATATATGAACGGTTTCGTTCTAGCAAAAAAGATACTTTGAGTTGGTTAATTCTGGATGACCATGGAAACAGACTGCATCCAGTACATCCGGAAATGCCACCGCTGTCAGATACATGGGGATATGATAAAAGTACCTCCGAGTGAGCTTAATGCAACAAGTTCACCATGGTCGTTCGCCGCCTGGGGCATGGACGTCATTGGACCTATCGAACCTGCCGCCTCCAACGAACATAAGTTTATCCTGGTTGCCATTGATTACTTTACTAAATGGGTCGAAGCAGCCTCTTACAAGGCAGTCACCAAGAAAGTTGTTGCCAGCTTTATCCGCGACCGCGTTATTTGTCGGTTCGGAGTTCCAGAGTCAATCATCACCGACAATGGTTCTAATCTCAACAGTGACATGATGAAAGCCATGTGTGAAACATTCAAGATCAAACACAAGAACTCCACAGCTTACAGACCTCAGATGAATGGAGCTGTAGAAGCCGCTAACAAAAACATCAAGAGGATATTAAGGAAGATGATAGAAAGGCACAAGCAATGGCATGAGAAGTTATCATTCGCCTTATTGGGATATCGCACCACAGTCCGCACACCAACCGGGGCAACCCCCTACATGCTGGTTTACGGCACAGAGGCTGTTATTCCTGCCAAAGTGAAGATTCCATCTCTGAGAATTATACAAGAAGCTGAGCTCAGCGACGCGGAATGGGTAAGAAACCGTTATGAGCAACTAGCCCTCATAGACGGAAAGAGGATGAACGCAGTTTGTCATGGTCAACTCTATCATAACAGAATGTCCAGATCCTTCAACAAGAAAGTCAAACCAAGACGATTCGCACCAGGGCAGCTGGTGCTAAAGAAAATCTTTCCTCACCAAGACGAAGCCAAAGGGAAATTTTCTCCCAACTGGTAGGTTCCGTACATGGTTCACAGAGTACTGACAGGAGCAACACTTATACTTGCAGAAATGGACGGAGAAGTTTGGCCAAAACCAATCAATTCAGATGCAATCAAACGCTACTATGTGTAATTCCTTATGTTTTTGTCAACAATGTAAATTGAACTACGCCTGATCTGATTCCCGTTTAAGAGGGGATACGTAGGCAGCCCTATGGGTTCGGTCACAATTCAATAAAAATTTCATTTTCCCCCATAATTGGAAACTGGGGCAGAATTTTGAGGAGGACCCTCAAAATTCTTAAGCAAGCAGCAGTCCGGAAGCATCCACCCAGCCAAGCAAAATTTTGAGGAGGACCCTCAAAATTCTGAAGCAAGTTCAGCCGATCGCCGAGCAAGCATCAGTTAGGAGTAGTCACCTATCAAACTGGGCCCTCAAAATTCTGTAGCAAGAGGTTGCAATGCCTCGAACCGCGTCACGGTCGCCAGTTCATCTAAAAACTATTTTTAGATTATATACTTATATTATATCCTTACAAAATCATGCATATCTTTTTTTTGAAACATCTTGTTTAGAAAACGCTACCCCCAACAGTACAGACGGTATCATCTGCGAGCAGATAAGTCAAGCAAAGTCGGCAGGGATATGAACTAACCTTCCCCCTTTTTACAGAACTTACAATTTTTCTTTGGATGCAGGCACAAAGATCTCAAAGACATATCATCCACCCGAAAGACATACAACATTCAAAGACATGCTCCTCAAACTCTTCGCACATGCCAACATTTTTTATCAACACAAACGATGTTTCATTATCACAATGCTCTACCGCAATTTATTACCAGCTTAGAGTTTCTATTGTCAGTCTTTCAATATTGCATAAGGCTACCATTCTGCGTTCCGAGACTAAACACTGTCTCCACCTGCATTTTATTCCTTGCATAGGGCTACCATTCTGCCTTCCAAGGGTAAACGCTACCTCCATCTGCATCTGCATTGCATAAGGCTACCATTCTGCCTTCCAAGACTGAAACGATGTCTCCACCTGCATTTTATTCCTTGCATAAGGCTACCATTATGCCTTCCGAGGTTAAACGCTACCTCCATCTTCATTTGCATTGCATAAGGCTACCTTTCTGCCTTCCGAGACTAAGCACTATCTCCATCTGCATTTTATTCCTTGCATAAGGCTACCATTCTTCCTTCCGAGGTTAAACGCTACCTCCATCTGCATATGCATTGCATAAGGCTACCATTCTGCCTTCCGAGACTAAACGTTGTCTCCACCTGCATTTTATTCCTTGCATAGGGCTACCATTCTGCCTTCCGAGGGTAAACGCTACCTCCATCTGCATCTGCATTGCATAAGGCTACCATTCTGCCTTCCGAGACTAAACGTTGTCTCCACCTGCATTTTATTCCTTGCATAGGGCTACCATTCTGCCTTCCAAGGGTAAACGCTACCTCCATCTGCATCTGCATTGCATAAGGCTACCATTCTGCCTTCCGAGACTAAACGTTGTCTCCACATGCATTTTATTCCTTGCATAAGGCTACCACTCTACCTTCCGAGGTTAAACACTACCTCCATATGCATCTGCATTGCATAAGGCTATCTGCCTTCCGAGACTAAGCACTGTCTCCATCTGCATTTTATTCCTTGCATAAGGCTACCATTCTGCCTTCCGAGGTTAAACGCTACCTCCATCTTCATCTGCATTGCATAAGGCTATCTGCCTTCCGAGACTAAGCACTGTCTCCATCTGCATTTTATTCCTTGCATAAGGCTACCATTCTGCCTTCCGAGGTTAAACGCTACCTCCATCTTCATCTGCATTGCATAAGGCTATCATTCTGCTTTCCGAGGTTAAACGCTACCTCTATTTGCATTTACATCTTGCATAAGGCTGCCTTTCTGCCTTCCAAGACTAAGCTCTGTCTCCGTCTATACTTCACTTATTGCATAAGGCTACCATTCTTCCTTCCGAGGTTAAACAATGCGTCCCCTTTACTTTTCAAAGCAACTATTGTCTCTACCCTTATCTACTTCGTTCCTTTTCGGGCTAAACTCTGCCCTTTTAATTCTCAAGACTAAGCTTTGTCTTGTTAGAATCATACTATTGCATTTTTCATGGGCTGAAATATTGCCAACCTATCCGAAGGCGTCATCGTTCATAGGCACCATCTTCATGGCCCGAGAAGATCATGTCAGGGCATGAGGATATCATTTTATCAGTTTGCATATCATTATTCAAAGGCATCATGGTTCGGAGGCACAATCCTCATGGCCCGAGAACATCATTTCATAGCCTGCGAATCCCGCGTCAAGCGATTCATGGCCTAGGACATCATGGTCTAAGGACGTCATCCTCAACCGTCCAAAGACAGCATTCATAGTCCAATGAGAATTTGCACCATGTTTAAATTACGCACAATATACGCTTGTTATTCATTTGTAGGAAATCCGTCTAGGAACAGCCAGCCAGGCAGGAGCGGACTTCTCCAGTTCTCCTAACTACCCCATAAACCATTTTTGCTCACCTTGCTTTGCACCTTGCGTCCGTCCTTATAAAACATCACCGGAATACTTATCCAGTGACTCCTGAACTACATACGACCTGATTCCTGCAAAACCAGGAATATGTAGGCAGCTCAAAAGCCAGGGTGCGGCCTGAATCATTCATACCATTTTCGCTTGGTCAAAATTGGCCATCATACCTTTACCCGACAACTCTTTCATCCTTTCCGGGTAAAGAGGGGCAGCTGTTGATACCCAATTTTTCCTCAAATTATTTTCAAATTTGCATATATACCTTCAAAATCACTCTCTATATTAATTGATATTTTCCCATAATTTTCTGTATTTTTATCAAATTATTTTCTTGTTTATTTAATATTTTATATTCCATAATTATTCGTAAATAATGTTATAAATAATTTCAAGACATTTCTTGCTCAATATATTATTCATAATACTATTTAATTCTCTTAGGATTTAATTATTTCACAAATTGGCCAATATTGGCATCAAATGGCTAATTACCTCAATTTTTGCAATTATAGCACAAATGCGCATTTATACCATTTTAAAATCAATAACTGATAATTTTATATATTTTATACTAATTAATCCCCTTAATTTCATTTATTTAGTCTTAATTTCATTTTACACAATTATTAGCCATTTTTTATTAATTAATTATCGTATTTTAAGGGTATTTAACGTTTAGCCCCATTTATTTAAATTATAACCGATTTTTAAACCCAACCCTTTAACCCATAACTGACCCAACCCAAACCAACCCCGTACCAAGCCCAAGTCCAAAGCAATCTGAGCCGTTGATCAAATAAGATCAACGGCCCAGATATCCCTTACCATAATTAAACCCCAATTACCCCCCAACCGACCCCTCATTTTTCTAAGACTCGTTCTCTCTCTATCTCTCTCTTTTACTCTCTAGCTCTCTCTAGAAGCTTCCTTGGCTTCTCCCCTCCGATGGGGTCTGTCCATCTTCTCCGGTTGGTTCTCACCGGAAGCCTTGGTACTTCATCATCTCCTGGTTGTCTACCCACCTCTCACCGGTCCAGTGATGCCCTGGGGTCCTCAGGCGAACTTGGAGCGGTTCTCTTGCCTCCCATGGTCCCATGCCACTTTCCGGCCTCCCCGGCTGCTTGAGTAACAAACTACAACCTTCTCCGGCTTAAGCCGGCGACGTCTTTGAGGTTCTTCCTACTTCTCTGGGTTCCAAGAAACCCTAACCCTATGTCTTTCGATTTATTCTAGATCTACTTTAGATATACAATATTACGAAGCTTCTTTGTATGTTTTTCTGAAAAACTTCCATCTTTAAACGATCTTTCAATTTAAAAAAAAAAACTAGGGTTTCATAAACCCCTTTCAAAATGATTTTTTACTTCTATTTAATGCCATTCTATGATTCTTAATGTGTTTTAACGATTTCTTCAACTTTCCCCCTTTATCTGATTCATTGTGTTGAAAACCCCAATTTTGGTCTTGACACTGGATTCTGAGAACTGTCCTTGCTTACTTGTTTAATCCAGTTTGTTCGCATATCTGTTATTCATGAGTATGTTCTAGGTTTTTTATTTTTTACCCCGTTATGCTTTCTGAGTTTGTTTCTCATGTCTATCTTGTGTTCACTCCATTATTGATAGAAATTTGTGGTAATTCCCCTAAGTCAATACTATGTTCGACCCCTGATTGTATGAAATTTTACTCTACTGTGCTTATTAGGGTTTCAATTTTAACCTGCCCTTGCCTATTATCTGTTTATTCTATATAATCCGTGTTAATTTCCTTTAGCTAATGTTATTCTTATTCGATCCCTGATTCCCTGGGATTGGTATCCTTTACTGATCTCCTATGATAATACTCCTTACTGATTTTTGACATATGAGTTATTCTCTTGCCTTATCATGTGACTGATCTTACTGTTAATCGATTCTTACAAACCTTTCCTTAATTAAGATTTTTCTGAACCTAGCCTTAAATGCCTGCTTTTACCCATACTATGTTGAAATATTTCCTTATATGTTACATTCCAGTCTTATGGTATCTTGCCTTATTTTGCTACATGTCTATTACTGTTTGATTTTGACTCCTTAATTAAAGGGAGTACTGATACTAATGTGATTATAATTGATGTGCACTTCCATAATTTGCTAAACTCTTATTTGTTACCTTATTTGACACCTATCTTTCAAACTATATATACACACTACTCTTTTATAAACAGATACAGACAATAGACATTGTTCTGAGTTCTCTTTTACACACACACACCTGCTCTGCTGCCTTCTCTTGCTGTTTACCTGCAACTCAGTCGGCTAAAAGCCAACACTGAGTGATTCCATTATTTTGTGGCTCTACATTCTGCTGCTCTACTGTTCTTCACTTTATTGCTCTTCACTTTACATTCAATCTTGCATTCAAACTGGTATGTTTCTAGTTTAAGTTTATAGTACCCAAAACAACATGTTCCTGTTCGTATTTAGATTCTTTTTATTTCTCTCATGGTTCTACTTGTGGTTCTACTGCTTGCCTTGCAATTAGCATGTTTACTTTGTCTCTCTATGTTTAGCATGTCTACTTGTCTATGTGGTCTCCCTCCTCCTGCAGTTCAGCATGTCTAGTACTTTTACTATATGTTTCATTATGAATCTGCCTTACCCCCTCCTGATTCCTAATACAATTGGCATGTCTACTTTGTCCATGTAACTTCCTTTTAGGCCAACATGTCTATTGCTTTACTGTAGGATTCACTATGATTATGCCTGATTCCTATGAAACTAGCCTACGTGTTTATCTATGTGACTGCTCTTCCTCTTATTTCAGCATGTCCAGTGTTTTCTTATATGTTTTCATCATGAATCTGCATGACTCCTAACATTACCAGCATGTATTCATGATACTTAGTTGCTATATGATCCTGAACCTAATGTGTGACTCTATGTGATCTCCCCCCCCC